>SJYC01065951.1:0-22275 GCA_006408675.1 Madoqua kirkii | reverse complement strand
TGTGGGTGACTTGGAAGAATGACATTGAAACATGTATAATATATATGAAATGAATTGCCTGTCCAGGTTCATGCATGACACTGGATGCTTGAGGCTGGTGCACTGGGACGACCCAGATGGATGGTACTGGGAGGGAGGAAGGATGAGGGTTCAGGATGGGAAAAACGTGTGGTGTGTTTCATGTTGATGTATGGCAAAACCAATACAATATTTTATAATTAACCTCCAATTAAAATATATAAATTTATATTTAAAAATAAATAATCTGTCAAAAAAGAATTAAAAGGCATTTATGCATAAATCATTCCACAATAAATTCCTTTAAAAATTAAAAAGAAAAAGTGAAATAATTAGTAATGAACATTCTTCTAATGTGTGAATCTAGGTGTTGCTTTTCTAGAGAGGAGAGATTTGATATATACTTATGCTGATTTGTAAGAGTGATTGAAGATATAGATGAGAGGGAGTGTACTTGATAAATAAGATTTTTGAGGAGAAAAATAATCAATGGTATTTAGTTTACACATAGAGTGTTAGTCATTCAGTTGTGTCAAACTCTGCAACCCCATGGACTGCAGCCCACCAGGCTCCTCTGTCCATGGCATATTTCAGGCAAGAATATTGGAATGGGTTGTCATTCCCTTCTCCATCATACATAAAGAGGCAGATCTTTTTTGAAAAGAGAACACTTTTATCCAATTAACATGAATGAAAGCAACTGACATTACAAAAATGAAGAGTGAGATATAGATTTTGATCTATAAAAGAAATACAGAGTATGGCATTTTGTAATGTTTGCAGACTCAAATATATCTTTCCGTTTGTTCTCTAATTTATGCAGAAGGAGCAGCATGTTTTCTTGATGTAACAATGGAGATTCTCGTGGAGAATCTTGGCTCACAGAAATGTTTTTTTTATGCTTCAGAGAAATTAGAGAATTCCAAATTAAAATCTGGACTTCTGTCTTGTTTTCAAAAACTGAAATTGTTATTTTGTGATTGCATTTGTTAATTTGCTATTTTGTGATTTAAAAATTCCCATAATAGCAATAATTTTGAAAATCATGTTGATATATGGCAAACCAATACAGTGTTGTAAAGTAAAATAAAGTAGAATTTTTAAAAAAGAAAATAAGAAAAAAAAAAAGAAAGAAAAAAGAAAATCAAAAGCCTGAACAAGTTAACCTGTTTTGATTAAGGTTGGGCGCACGATGCATTTTAAGAAATCTACAGTCCTCCATGGACTGCTCCAATCTCTGCTGCACACCAGTGCATTCTACTTCTTAAAACCTATGTAATTTTTTCTCATAGTATGTAATCAATTAGAACCCTGGGAACTGTCAGTTATATTAACAAAAAAAATGCCAACTGTTTAGGCAGCAAAGGAATATCATTGCTCTCATCCCCTCAAATCAATAACCTATGTATAGGAATGTGGAGGGAGGGCCAGTTAGCTGCTGTGTTCTTTGATGAGGCCCTTATATCTCAAAGCTGCATTCAGGAAAGCTAGAATCTCCCATGAATGTTGTGGGTAGTCGGACTGAGAAAATTGTAAGGCTGAGGTGTACATTAACAATAACAGTTATGTTTGGACTCAATTTCCAAATCAATGTTAGATTTATTTTCTTATATAGTTGCTTATTTACCTTTTGTTGTGTTTTCAGTAATATTTTAATGGAAGTTTAGAGATGAATATGTCAGGGTTCAGTATACCAAAGTAATGTAGTTTCACCTAAGTAAGGCTCAGTGGTAAAGAATCTGCCTGCAATCCAGGAAAGGTAGATTTGATCCTTGTGTCAGGAAGATACCCTGGAGGAGGAAATGACAACCCACTCCAGTATTCTTGCCTGAGAAATCCCAAGGACAGAGAAGCCTGGTGGGCTACAGTACATAGGGTCACAAGAGTCAGACATGACTTTGTAACTAAACCACCACCACCACCACCACCACTGAAAATATATTTCTTAACAGTTTTGTCCCACTTTTTCCATCTAGATATTCTGTGCCCTCTGTTTCTCTTAGTGAAATAATGACTAAGGAAAATGTACAGTTGAGGGATATGGAGAGATACGTGTGATGTGGAAGAAGAGAGGAAAGGAGTAGAGAGGGAGGAAGAGAACAGAGGGAGAAAAAAAATGGGAATGGGTTCTTGCAACCTAATAATGTAACACATTTATTTGCTCAGATTATGGATCTGAAAAATAAACAAAAACAACTTTTGCAACAGAAAATCTTTTTTCATACATTATCTATATTTGGGCTGGAAAGAGAATGCTGAGTGGAAGCAATGAAAGAAAAGGGCTCTAGGCCCAGGCAAGTGAGATATATTCTAGAAGACTTTATGGAGAAAAATGGAGAGACTATCATGAGATGACCAGTCCTTAGACCTGTAAGTCCATCCCCAGTGTCTGAGAGCCAGGTCAGCTCACCTAAGACTCCCTTTTCATGACAATACATAAACTACATGAATCCAAGAAGTTCCCTGGATTACTTTACCAATTGGCTTCTAGTTCAAAGCAAATCACCTACCACATGCTGAATGTTTAATCTACATGACCATGCCCTAAAACCTGAGCCTACTTCCACCTACTCAGTGTATCAAATAATTCTTCCATTACCAGGAACATGTAAAAGTCCTTCAAGAAAGTGAATATGTACCTAGACATCTACAATTACACTCAAAATAGTGCTCCAAATTCTTAACCAATAATTAAGTCCTCCAAAATCTGGAAGGATAATCCCCAGGCACAAGTCTACTTCCCAAGCCAGTATCAGGGTTATATTGACTGGTACTAGCTGAAACCTTTCTCAGAACTGGCACAGGGCAAAACCATACCCTTATCATACAAGTTGAGGAAACTGGATATAATCCTGAAAGCAATTGGCAACACTTGCTCTGTTTCAAATGAGAAGATAGAATAATATTATTTATTTATTTATTTTTTAAATTTTAGGAATGTTGCTCTGACTGTAGTGTGGAAAATGGAGATAACAAGTTGAGGTTAGGAGACATTCTAAGTAGTAGAAAGACCTGGAGGAAAAGAGGTTAAATTTTTCATTGACATATGTGACCAGAATAAGGTACTTGATTTCTTGGAATTTAATCATAAAATGAAAATAATAATTGATACACAATTATGTTGTAAGATTTCATTCATATGGTTCCTATGACCATCTGACATTGTGCAAACACATAATACAAAACTTCTACCACCAAAGTGTTAATTCCCTAAGAGGAGGGAGTACATGTATGCTCATGTTAAGCACATAAATGATTTTTCAATTAATGATAAATATGTGTATGTATAATATTAATTAATGTATCATACTGTTTAAAATATGCTCAATTATCATGAACTTGTAAAATTTATTTTAAAATTTTATTTTCTTGTACAGTTGATCCTTGAATCACACAGGTTTGAACTTCATGGTTCTTGCTTGTGTGTTGTGTTTTTCGATAGTAATACTACAATACTACATAATTCACAGCTGTGTGAACCCACAAATGCAAAACCTCAGAAATGAAAGAGTGAATACTAAGGAACCAGAGACACCAAGGACAGATTACAAATTATGCACAGATTTTGGACTGTGCAGAGGGTTGGCATGCCTTACTGCATGTTGTTCAAGGAACAATAAAATTTAATGACTTTTCATAAGAATGTATAATCTAGAACACATACTTGAGTGTATAAAGAATACATGAGGGAGATAGTAGGCTTTTAGTGACTCTTCTTTGATGCTTAAATATGTGATGTACACTTACTGAAGATAAATAGTAAGATGTATAAATGAAAAGAATCTATTCAATGATAAATATAACTCCCAAAATGTCAATGTCCTGAATGTCATAATTATTTAATTCTAATATGTAGCAGTTAGTAAAATTTCCCATAAGACTTAATTCTTCATACAGCTAGATAATTAATGACTTTACTATCATCCCCTAAATTAATATTGTTGTAATGCTCAGTCTCAAGCTTGGATGAAAACTTCCTTTGGAAAAAAGAAATGTTTCAATTCAAAACTGTGGGAGTATTATGTTATGTCTCTTATTTGAAAATTTTTCAAGAGTATATTCTTTAATTATATTTTAAAGTATAACTGCATCCATACAGGAAACACAGTGAAACTCATTGCTAATTTATTCCAAAACTCATTTTTTAATGGATGATAATTTAGAAATAGAAATTCATTACCAGTATCCATGACTGTCTAAAAGAAATTTCCTATATGTAGAGGAGAAGGCACCCAGTACTCTTGCCTGGAAAATCCCACAGACGGAGGAGCCTAGTGGGCTGCAGTCCATGGGGTCGCTAAGAGTCAGACACGACTGAGCGACTTCACTTTGGCTTTTCACTTTCACGCATTGAAGAAGGAAATGGCAATCTACTCCAATGTTCTTGCCTGGAGAATCCCAGGGATGGGGGAGCCTGGTGGCCTGCCATCTACAGGGTCGCACAGAGTCAGACACCACTGAAGTGACTTAGCAGCAGCAGCAGCAGCAGCATATGACATTAATTTCCAAGGATAGAAATTTCTTAAGTCTAAACAATAGCATACCTCTCTGAAACAATGAATATGTATTCAATTTTATAAAAATAGATATGTGCACTAGGGGTGTTATTTTATTCTATGCAAGTCAAATATTCTTTCAAATGATAAACAAGCCACAGGTAATATTTAATAGAACAAAAATTCCTTAAATTATTTATTATATTAAATATCCTTCTTAAATATTGAATAGTTATTAATAAAATAATTTATTTATTATTAAGTATGTATTCTCTAGTTACTATTTGTCTACTTTGTAATACAGAACCAACACAGTGGTTAAAAATACAGACACATTCAGGAACCCAAGATATCTAGTAATCTCTGTGCTTATTGTTAAGATGATAATAAAAGTATATTTCTCTATTAGCAAGATTAAATAAGTTTGTATATAAATCCTTAAAGGTGTCATATATATGTATAACTGCAGAAATAAACTTATGATTATTATTAATGGTTTATATAATACAATTATATCACTGACATTTTCACAAACCCAGTTATAAAACTAGGGAAAGAGTAAGTGAAAACAATGTATTTTAATGTCATGTGCCTTGAAAATTAAGCAGACATCTTATGGCAGACAAATGTGATGCTAATTATTATCAGCATACTCATTAAAGCTTCAATATTCTAGCTAACTCTCTGTGAAGGAAGTTCATTAGTCTGACCCTGTAAGACATCTTTACTCCCAGAGTGTCACACAAAGACATTTCCGTCACAGCTGTGGAGTAGCTATTAATTTGTTTGGCATAAAGTAATTCATGGTGAAGATTTTTAGTGGGAAAACAGCAAATAAATTGCAAGTTTGGCTCTTTCTTGCCCATTTCAATTCAACTCCTTTCTTCTATTTAGTACTAATGCATAATCACTTTACTGACCAAAGTGACATTGATAATCATGTAGATTAAATACTGCATTGGAATAGTACTCACTAGTGTAAGTCCTGAATATCATACATTATTGTTATAAAAACACACTCCAAAACTAGACAGAAGATATAAGAAAAGCTCTTTAATTCTGGCTTTCACTAAACAGAAATTCAGAGCTGAGCTGTGTTCAGAGTTAGGAATTCAGTAACACACTGATGACACCAAGGACCTTGATTATTTTTCACTCAACTTTGTTGCTTTCAAGGTGACAGACTTGCCCTCAGCCTGGCTCCTTTCACAGACATAAAGTTGCCTAAGATAATGCCAGTTCAGTTCAGTTCAGTTGCTCAGTCATGTCCGACTCTTTGCAACCCCATGAATCGCAGCACGCCAGGCCTCCCTGTTTATTACCATCTCTCGGAGTTCACTCAGACTCACGTGCATCCAGTCCGTGATGCCATCCAGCCATCTCACCCTCCGTTGTCCCCTTCTCCTCCTGCCCCCAATCCCTCCCAGCATCAAAGTCTTTTCCAATGAGTCAACTCTTGGCATGAGGTGGCCAAAGTACTGGAGTTTCAGCTTCAGCATCATTCCTTCCAAAGAAATCCCAAGGCTGATCTCCTTCAGAATGGACTAGTTGGATCTCCTTGCAGTTCAAGGGACTCTCAAGAGTCTTCTCCAATACCACAGTTCAAAAGCATCAATTCTTCGGCGCTCAGCCTTCTTCACAGTCCAACTCTCAGATCCATACATTACCACAGGAAAAACCATAGCCTTGACCAGACGGACCTTAGTCTGCAAAGTAATGTCTCTGCTTTTGAATAAGCTGCCTAGATTGGTCATAACTTTTCTTCCAAGGAGTAAGCGTCTTCTAATTTCATGGTTGCAGTCACCATCTGCAGTGATTTTGGAGTCCCCCAAAATAAAGTCTGACACTGTTTCTGTTTCCCCATCTATTTCCCATGAAGTGATGGGACTGGATGCCATGATTTTTGTTTTCTGAATGTTGAGTTTTAAGACAACTTTTTGACTCTCCTCTTTCACTTTCATCAAGAGGCTTTTTAGCTCCTCTTCACTCTCTGCCATAAGAGTGGTGTCATCTGCATATCTGAGGTTATTGATATTTCTCCCCGCAATCTTGATTCCAGCTTGTGTTTCTTCCAGCCCAGCATTTCTCATGATGCACTCTGCATATAAGTTAAATAAGCAGGGTTACAATATACAGCCTTGACGTACTCCTTTTCCTATTTGGAACCAGTCTGTTGTTCCATGTCCAGATCTAACTGTTGCTTCCTGACCTGCATATAGATTTCTCAAGAGGCACACAAATTTATTTCTAAAATATTAGCTATTGATGTAATACTGGCCTATGTACAGGGCATATAAAGTTGGCTAACTGTGAACTGAAGAATTAACTTCACCCAAAGAGAGGTGTGGTGTTTGTCCCAGCTCCTGAGAGGTAGGCAACCTGTAGTTCTGAATGTTAGGGACTGCTCAAGTGCTAGGAGTGTCTTCAGTCATCATGGGTTCCCAGGGGATCTTCCTGACCCAGGGATCAAACCCAGGTCTCTTATACTGCAGGTGGATTCTTACCATCTGAGCCACTGAGAGGCCCATAGATGGAGCCACAGAGGAGAATATTACTAGGAAAGAGCCTGGAGAATATTATTACTAGGCTCTTCCCTAGTAATATTCTCCTTTGCATCTCTATCCAACTGTGACTGTTCATTCCATATTCTCCAAGGAATTATATGACCCATAGGCGGTTAGGAAACTTTCCTACTCTTAATTTCTCTTGCAGATCATTGAGCAACTGTCCTCAAAAAGCCCACAGGTTCACAGGAGTGAATGACTAATACATATGCATCAGTGAATGATTAACAAGAGCCATAAATTATGATACCTCATTTCAAGGTCAGATAAATCCTATGACCCTACTTTTCCTCCAGAACTCCCCACAAGTCTAGGCTAGATCAAGTGTGTATCCTAGACCACATCCTTGTTTAGCTTTCCTCACTTACTCTACACTACTTTTCCCTATAACCTTATGCTGAAACCAATCCTTAATTTAAAATGTAAAGAATCATCTAGAGTAGGATCTATACTACCTTCCACTTTCTTCCCTTTTGTTCTCTTAAATCACTTCCAACTAGATCCTCCTCTGTAACTATTTGGGTAAATGTCATAAATGATGTGCAGATTTCCCCCAAAAATGATCTATCTGAATTCTCATTTTACTAGAATTTTCAGCACTGCTTAATACATCACCAATTCTTTCTTAAAATATTTCTTTTTTCAATTAGCAAAATATTATTCTCCCCTATTTTCTTGCTGCTTCCTCATGCCCACTGCTTCACAAATACCTTGCTTGTTCTCTTCCATCCTCTAGACTTCTGGTGGAGTAACTCAGGACTCAAAACATGACCTCTTTTCTGCCTCTGTTGTTACTGCACAGGTAATTGGACACAAGCTTTAGATACCTTCTTTAAGCAGTTCACTTCCACTTTATATTTCTACTCTTCCCATAAATTATAGAATCCTTGTTTATCATCTTTACTTGGATTTCCAATAATCATCTAAAAACAAGAAATTCAACCATACTAAGAAACTTAATTATCTGTCTTCAAATCTGCTCTTCTATAAAATGTCCACAATACTGTAATACCATAATTCTCCCACTAGCCAAGGTACAAAAATTGATATTATCCCTGACTGATTCTTTCTCACAGATTTGATAAAAAGTCAGCCAAGAAATGCTGCCTAAATAACTTCATCGTCACCCAGGTCAAGCTGTTCTTCTCTCTCATCCTTGAATTTGATTCCTTGTTTCCTCACCTGGCAGAGACAAGTTGCTGTCTACGTAGTAAAAGGAATAACACTTTATAAGTAAGCTTCATCACAGTTATGGTCAGGACCCTTCCATATAGTTAATTTCACATAGAATAAAACTCAAATGTCTTGAGGTGCTCCATGATTCCTGACTCATTTGTGCTTATCCCTCCCTCTCTCTCCCCTTCTTTCCTGTCATTTTGTTCTAAAACTCCTCTAAACTTCTTGGCTTTACCCAGACAGTTAAGCCTGATTCCTACTCAACATTTTGCAAATGATGTTCTCTCTTTCTTGAAGTGATGTCAAAAGGAAAAGTCCTCTGTCCATCAGGCATGTCTCCTCCCAGCAAGTCACCTGTTCAATGCCATTTGCGTTTCAATAAAGTTATCTCCTGTGTTGTCTGCTGGGGGGGGGGGTGAAATTGTGTGAGAAATACAAAGAGAAGATACGGTTTTTTTATACAAGTGGTCAGGAAAAGATGGACTGGTTGGTTGACGGTTGATTTTTAAAATAAAAGCGACACATTTAAGTGACACGACACACACGTTTATATTTACATCAAAACCTTCATTGAGGTGTGCCTACTTGTTGCTGTTTTCCAGTCACTCAGTTGTGTCTGACTCTTTGTGATCCCATGTACTGCAGCACATCAGGCTTCCTTGTCCTTCACCATCTCCCAGAGTCTGCTTAAACTCATGCCCATCGAGTCGGTGATGCCATCCAACAATCTCACCCTCTGTTGTCCCCTAATTTTCCTGCCTTCAATCTTTCCCAGCATCAGAGTCTTTCCCAATGAGATGATTCTTTGCATCACGTGGCCAAAGTATTGGAGCTTCAGCAGTGAATATTCAGGATTGATTTTATTTAGGATTGACTGGCTTGACCTCCTTGTAGTCCGAAGGACTCTCAGGAGTCTTCTCCAACACCACTGTTCAAAGGCATCAGTTCTTCAGCTCTCAGACTTTTTATTGTCCAGATCTCACATCCATACACGACCAGAGAAAAACCATAGCTTTGACTAGATGAACCTTTGTCGTAAAGTACTCTCTCTGCTTTTCAATATGCTGTCTAGGTTGGTCATTGCTTTTCTTCAAAGAAACAAGCATCTTTTAATTTCATGGATACAGTCACCATTTGCAGTGATGTTGGAGACTTAGAAAATAAATTACCTCACTGTTTTCATTGTTTCCCCATCTATTTGGCATGAAGTGATGGGAACAGATGTCATGATCTTGGTGTTTTGAATGTTGAGTTTTAAGCCAGGTTTTTCACTCTCCTCTTTCACTTCCATCAAGAGGCTCTTTAATTCCTCTCTGCCTTCTGCCATAAAGATAGTGTCATCTGCATATCTGAGGTTATTGATATTTCTCCCAGCATTCTTAATGCCAGCTTGTGCTTATCCAGCCCAGCATTTCACATGATATATTCTGCATATAAGATAAATAAGCCATTTGACAATATACAGCCTAGATGTACTCCTTTCCCAATTTGGAAGCAGTGCATATCTTGTTTTTACTGTTGCTTGTTGACGTATATACAGGTTTCTCAAGAGGTAGGTCAGGTAGTCTTGTACTCTCATCTCTTCAAGAATTTTCCACAGTTTGTTGTGATCTACACAATCAAAGGCTTTAGCAAAGTCAATGAAACAGAAGTAGATGTTTTTCTGGAACTCTCTAGGTTTTTTTATGATTCACTGAATGTTGGCAATATGATCTCTAGTTCCTCTTCCTTTTCTAAATTCAATTGTACATCTGGAAGTTTTTGGTTTACATACTTTTGAAGTTAGTTTGAAGAATTCTGGGCATTAACTTGCCAGTGTATGAAATGAGGGAAATTATGTAGTAGTTTGAACATTCTTTGCCTTGCCCTTCTTTGTGTTTGGATTGAAAGCTGGACTTTTCAAGTCCTGTGGCCACTGCTGAGTTTTCCAAATTTGTTGGCATATTGAGTACAGCTCTTTCACAACATCGTCTTTTAGGATTTGAAATAGGTTTGCTTGAATTCCATCACCTCCACTAGCTTTGTTTGTAGTGATGCTTCCTAAGGCCCACTTTACTTCTCATTCTAGGATGTCTGGCTCTAGGTGACTAGCAAGCTCTATTTCCATATTTTAAACTCTCTTTTGTGAAAATGAGAAACCTAACTCCCACATTAAAAAATCATTCCTACTATATGCAGCCAACCTCCTGTTTCCATAGTCACCTTCCCCACCACACACAGTTCAAACTCCCTGCTTCCAACCCAATCTAATCTCCTATTTACCTGCTTGGCTTCTGCCTCCTCTGCTAGACTGCCTCCATCCTGTCCATGTTCTTTCTACCAGATTTCCCCCTTCCATGGCACCCTTGCCAGCATGCTTCCATCCTTGGTCTGTGGTCCATGGTCTCCCACCTCCAGGTAAAGTATGCACCAACCCTCCTATGAAGGTGTGCTCCTTACTGCTCCATCTCTAACACCTGCTCTGGGCTGCCTGCCACAGCTCCCCACTCACTCTCCCCATATGTGTGCTATTTGGTGAGCCTTCTCCTAATAGCTTTAACCTGAACTAGATTTTAAATGCTGTCGTGCAGAGATAGCGGTAACCGAAGATGAGCATGAGCAATTATCTCATGCAGAGATAACCCTAACGAAATCTGTTAGGGTCAGATCTCTTCTCATTTAAAAAGGGAAGGGATACAATAAAAACACATTATAGGACTGATGAAAGCAGTTTGAAATATGAAGTAATGGAGAACGTTTTGCTCAAGATGTAATAACAAGGATATGGGTTACACAGTATTTAAAGAAATGACTGAATATAACTTTATTACATATTTGCATTAGGTTCTTTCCAAATTTTTTTTTTTGCATCCTCTGTGAAAAAGCTGTCGTGTAAGGCAACTGACAGATTAATTGAAAAATAGAAATAATAATAAATAATAATTAAAAAAATTTTTAAACAGATAAAAGAGAAGGCTGAATGAGATCAAAAGAATGTAATGTACCTAAAACTCTAATGCTTATAAAAGTAATTAACAGATGAACTCACAAAATTCAATCAATAATGTATTAAAATTCTTTTTGAAAAAAATACTCTCACTCTTGTCAACCCCTCTGATAAAGTTGCAGATTTCATTTTTCATTCTTTGATTTCTCTGCTACAGCTCATCACCCTGTCCCATGTATCCACAGCAATAAGCATGTTCTCCAGCCTAATTAATAATAATACTGCAGTCTAGCAAAAATGAATGCTACAAGTCCTGCACATATCATCCCATGAGTAAAAGGTCTTCTATGGTATTCTCATTTAGAAGTTTAGAGACCAAAAAAACAAAAACAAAAACAAAAACAAAAAAAAACAAAAAACAACAACAACAACAAAAAAAAACACCTGCAACTACATTTTTTTTAACTTTTAAAAGATCTATATTTTTTTTAATTATAGGATAATTGCTACACAATATTGTGTTGGTTTATACCATATATTCACATGAATCAGCCATAAATATGCATAAGTCTCCTCCCTCTTGAGCTTCTTTCCCACCTCCTTCCCCATCCCACCTCTCTAGGTTGCCACAGAGCACTGAGTTTGAGCTTCCTGCATCATACATCAAATTCCCAATGGCTATCTGTTTTATATATGGTATTATATATATTTCAATGGTACTGTATCAATTTGTCCCACTCTTTTCTTACCCCACTGTGTCCACAAATCTGTTCTCTATGTCTGCATCTCCATTGTGGAGAACAATATGGATATTTCTTTAACAACATCTAGGAATAAAACTACTATATAACCCAACAATTCCACTACTGGGCATATATCCTGAGAAAACCATAATTGAAAAAGACACACATACTCCAGTGTTCATTGTAGCACTATTTATAATAGTTAAGACATGGAAGCAACCTAGATGTCCATCAACAGGTGAATAGAAGTCGTGGTGTATATATGTATATACTCAGCCATAAAAAGGAATACATTTGAATTAATTCTAATGAGGTGGATAAACCTAGAGCATATAGACTGGAGTAAGTCAGAAAGAGAAAAGCAACTACATTTAGTAGTGAAGAAGGTTGCTTCTGGCTCTAATAATTATCACACAAGGGCTTCTCTACTCTGAGAATAATAATCAAGAATGCATACCAAGAGGTAAAAAATGGAAAGAGAAGAAGCAAAAGACATTTCACATGGCAGGCTTAGCCTCCAACTCCTGAACCCCTGAATCCTCAGATGTTCTGAGCCCCCACTGAGTCTATTACATATTCCAATGTGTGCTGTCCCCACCTGCCCTCTGCCTCTTCCCTGTGTCTCCCCAACACTTTTTTTTCATGCTGTCAGAGCTCATCTTTCCCAATGCAGGCTGAAATGGTAGGCATTTCTGCAGCCTCATTTCAGCTAAACTATAGGCAGAACCCTAGCTTATGGCTCCTGAAGAGAAAGCTACTGATAAAATGAGAGAAATGTCAAAAGAAAACTCTCCCTTTTCTTAAGATTTGCATGTTGAGGGCGGTCCTAAGCTGGCTGAGGAATAGGATGAGGAGACCACTTTCTCCCTCCAAATTCATCAAAAGAACATTTAAACGCTAGGTAAATTCCACAAAACAACTTCTAAATGCTGGCAGAGGACATCAGGCACCCAGAAAAGCAGCCCATTGTCTTCAAACATAGGTAAAAAAAAATATAAAAGACAAAAAGTGAGACAAAAGAGGTAGGGATGGAGCTCCATCCCAGGAAAGGAGTCTTAAAAAGAGAGAAGTTTCCAAACACCAGGAAACACTGTCTGCTGAGTCTGTGGTGAGCCTTGGAACCACAGAGGGCAACATAACTGAGAGGAAAAATAAATAATTAAAACCCACAGATTACGTGTCCAGTGATAATTCCCCCAGTGGAGAATCAGCGCAGATGTCTGCACTGGCCACTAGCAAGTGGGGGCTGGGCAGGGAGGTGCTGGCTGCATTGCTTAGAGTAAGGACAGGCCTGAATGCCCCAAGGACAATCTGAGGAAAGTAACTTGGGATAGCAAAACAGACTGGGATAACTACCATGTGGAAAGCTCTAACCTAAGACACTATAAGGACTACTCACAGAACAAAGAACTGAGCAGAGCTAGCTGGCTGCAGACCATCCCCCTCCAGTGACAGGCAGCTAGAGCCGGAAGAGGGCAATTGCAGCCCCAGAGAGGCATTATCTACCAAACTGCAAGCAGGATTCTTTTCTAAGTAAGACTTCTTGGGGTTCTGAATGGTCAACATCTGCCTGAGAAGGTGCACCAATTGTACACCCAGAAAACCGGGTGGCAGGGATGGAGGAAGCAATAAGTCACAGCTAGCGCACTCACCAAACACCTAATCACCTGAGCTGCTCGGACCTGGGAAGGGCACAAAACGCAGGCCCACCTGAGTCTGTGCTTTTGAGGCCTACCCTAGTGCCTAAACCTGAGCGGCTTAGACTTGGGACGTGCATGCAGCCCAGGGCTGCCTCAGATGGTTCCCAGAGGAGCAACCTAGGGCCTGAGGAGTGTGGGCATGGAGGGCACAAGTGCCCTGAGCGGGGGCAGACCCAGTGTGGCTGAGACACTGTGAGCACACGCCAGTGTTATTTGTTTGCAGTGTTATTCCCTCCCCACAGCACAACTGAACAAGTGAACCTTAAAAAGTGTCTACCACTGCCCCCTTGTGTCCAGGTGGAAATCAGATACTGAAGAGACCAGCAAACGGAAGAAGCTAAAACAGAAGGAACCGCCTTGGAAATGACGGGTGCAATAGACTAAAACCTTGTAGTTAGTACCGACTACATAGGAAGGGGCCTATAGATCTTGAGAAATAGAAGCCAGACCAAGGAACTATCCAAAAATGAACTGACCCCACACTGTCCACAACAACAACAGAGAAAGTCCTAGATATATTTTTACTATCATTCTTTTTTCTTTTAATTTTTAAGTTCTCTTCTATTCCTTTAATTTTCACTTTTATAACTATTAATTTGCAAAAAAAAAGAGACCATATTTTTAAGGCAAACTTCACACATGTATATTTTATAATTTTGTGACTTTTTTTCTTTTTTTTTCTTTAATATCATATTTTTGAAAATCCAATCTGTACTCAAGATTTTTGCTCTTTGCTTTTTGGTATTTGTTATCAATTTTGTACCTTTCTGAACCCAATATTTGGTACCCATTTTGACTTGGGAGCGAGATTACTGGCTTGACTACTCTCTTCCCCTTTGGACTCTCTTTTTCTGCACCAGGTCCCCCCTATCTCCTCCCTCCGCCTTCTCTTCTCTACCCATCTCTGTGAATCTCTTTGTGTGTTCCAGATGGTGGACAACTCTTAAGGAACTGCTTACTGGCTGGATCTCTCTCTCTCTCCTTTTGATTCCCCCCTTTTTTCCTCCTGGTCACCTCTGTCTCATTCCTCCATCTTCTCTTCTATGTATAACTGCATGAACATCTCTGAGCAGTCCAGACTGTGGAGCACACATAAGGAAGTGATTACTGGCTAGCTTGCTATCTCCTCTTTTGATTCTACCTCATCTCATCCTGGTCACCTCTATTTCCCTCCTCCCTCTTCTCTTCTCCATATAACTCTGTGAAACTCTCTGGGTGTCCCTCACTGTGGAGAAACTTTTCATCTTTAGCCTAGAGGTTTTATCATCGGTGCTGTATAGATGGAGAAGTCTTGAGGCTACTGTAAAAATAAGACTGAAAACCAGAAGCAGGAGGCTTAAGTCCAAATCCTGAGAACACCAGAGAACACCTGACTCCAGGGAACATTAATCTATAGGAGCTCATCAAACGTCTCCATACCTACACTGAAACCAAGCACCACCCAAGGGCCAACAAGTTCCAGAGCAAGACATACCATGCAAATTTTCCAGCAACACAGGAACATAGCTCTGAGCTTCAATATACAGGCTGCCCAAAGTCATTCCAAATGCACTGACATCTCATAACTCATTACTGGACACTTCATTGCACTCCAGAGAGAAAAAATCCAGCTCCACCCACCAGAACACTGACACAAGCTTCCCTAACCAGGAAACCTTGACAAGCCACCCTTACAACCCCACCCACAGTGAGGAAACTCCACAATAAAGAGAACTCCACCAATTGCCGGAATACAGAAAGGCCACCCCAAACACAGCAATATAAACAAGATGAAGAGATAGAAGAAAACTCAGCAGGTAAAGGAACAGGATAAATGCCCACCAAACCAAACAAAACAGGAAGAGATAGGGAATCTACCTGATAAAGAATTCTTAATAATGATAGTGAAAATAATCCAAAATCTTGAAATCAAAATGAAAGCATAGATAAAAAGCCTGGAGACAAGGATTGAGAAGATGCAAGAAAGGTTTAACAAGGACCTAGAAGAAATAAAAAAGAGTCAATATATAATGAATAATGCAATAAATGAGATCAAAAACACTCTGGAGGCAACAAATAGAATAATGGAGGCAAAAGATAAGATTAGTGAAATAGAAGATAGAATGGCAGAAATAAATGAATCAGAGAGGAAAAAAGAAAAACCAATTAAAACAAATGAGGACAACCTGAGAGACCTCCAGGACAATGTTAAATGCCCAAACATTAGAATCATAGGAGTCCCAGGAGAAAAAGACAAAAAGAAAGACCATGAGGAAATACTTGAGGAGATAATAGTTGAAAACTTCCCTAAAATGGGGAAGGAAATAATCACCCAAGTCCAAAAAATCCAGAGAGTCTCAAACAGGAGAAACCCAAGGTGAAACACCCTAAGACACATATTAATCAAATTAACAAAGATCAAACACAAAGAACAAATATTAAAAGCAGCAAGGGAAAAACAACAAACAACACACAAGGGGATTCCCATAAAGAAAACAGCTGATCTTTAAACAGAAACTCTTCAGGACAGGAGCAAACGGCAGAACATATTTAAAGTGATGAAAGAATATAACCTACAGCCCAGATTGCTATACCAAGCAAGGATCTCATTCAAATATTAAGGAGAAATCAAAAACTTTACAGACAAGCAAATGCTGAGAGAATTCAGCACCACCAAACCAACTCTCCAACAAATGATAAAGAATCTTCTCTAGACAGGAAACATGAAAAGGGTGTATAAACTCAAGCCCAAAACAATAAAGTAAATGGAAATGGGATCATACTTATCGATAATTACCTTAAGTGTAAACGGGTTGAATGCACCAACCAAAAAAGACTGGCTGAATGAATACAAGAACAAGACCCCTATATATGTTGTCTACAAGAGACCCACCTCAAAATGGGACACATACAGACTGAAAGTGAAGGGCTGGAAAAAGATATTCCATGCAAATAGAGACCAAAAGAAAGCAGGTGTAGCAATAGTCACATCATATAAAAAAGACTTTAAAACCAAGGCTGTGAAAAGAGACAAAGAAGGTCACTACGTAATGATCAAAGGATCAATCCAAGAAGAAGATATAACAATTATAAATATATATACACCCAACATAGGAACACCACAATATGTAAGACAAATGCTAACAAGTATGAAAGGGGAAATTAACAAAAACACAATAATAGTGAGAGACTTTAATATTCCTCCCACACCTATGGATAGATAAAGTAAACGAAAAATTAACAAGGAAACACAAACTTTGCATGATACAATAGACCAGTTAGACCTAATTTATATCTATAGGACATTTCATCCCAAAACAATGAATTTCACCTTTTTCTCAAGTGCACACGGAACCTTCTCCTGGGTAGATCACATCCTGGGCCATAAATCTAGCCTGGTAAATTCAAAAAAAAAAAAAAGGAAATCATTCTAAGCATCTTTTCTACCATAATGCCGTAAGATTAAATCTCAATTACAGGAGAAAAACTATTAAAAATTCCAACATATTGAGGCTGAACAACACGCTGCTGAATAACCAACAAATCACAAAAGAAATTTAAAAAAGAAATGAGAATATGCACAGAAACAAATGAAAATGAAAACAAAACAACCCAAAACCTGTGGAACACTGAAAAAGCAATGCTAAGGGGAAAATTCATAGCAATACAGGCATACCTCAAAAAAGAAAAGAAAAAAGTCAAATAACCTATCTCTACACCTAAAGCAACCAGAAAATGAAGAAATGAAGAACACCAGGGTTAGTAGAAGGAAAGAAATCTGAAAAATTAAGGCAGAAATAAATGCAAAAGAAACAAAAGAGACCATAGAAAAATCAGCAAAGCCAAAGATGGTTCTTTGAAAGGATAAGTAAAATGGACAAACCATTAGCCAGACTCATCAAGAAACAAAGGGAGAAAAATCAAATCAATAAAATTATAAATGAAATTGGAGAGATCACAACAGACAACACAGAAATCCAAAGGATCATAAGAGACTACTATGAGCAATTATATGCCAATAAAATGGAAAACTTGGAAGAAATGGAAAATTCTTAGAAAAGTATAACTTTCCAAAACTGAACCAGGAAGAAATAGAAAATCTTAACAGACCCATCACAAGCACAGAAACAGAAACTTTAATCAGAAATCTTCCAACAAACAAAAGCCCAGGTCCAGATGGCTTCACAGCTGAATTCTACTAAAAATTTAGAGAAGAGCTAACAGGATCACAATAAACTGTGGAAAATTCTTCAAGAGATGGAAATAGCAGACCACTTGCCTTTCACTTTCATCAAGAGGCTCTTTAGTTCCTCTTTACTTTCTGCCATAAGGGTGTGTCATCTGCATATCTGAGGCTATTGATATTTCTCCTGGCCATCTTGATTCCAGCTTGAGCTTCTTCCAGCCCAGCATTTCTCATGAGGTACTCTGCGTTAAAGTTAAATAAGCAGAATGACAATATATAGCCTTGAAGTACTCCTTTTCCTATTTTTGGAACCAGTCTGTTGTTCCATGTACAGTTCTAACTACTGCTTTCTGACCTGCATATATGTTATTTAAGAGGCAGGTCAGGTGGTCTGGTATTCCCATCTCTTTCAGAATATTCCACAGATTATTGTGATCCACACAGTCAAAGGCTTTGGCATAGTCAATAAAGCAGAAATAGATGTTTTTCTGGAACTCTCCTGGTGTTTTGATGATCCAGCAGATGTTGACAATTTGATCTCTGGTTCCTCTGCCATCTCTAAAACTAGCTTGTACATCAGGGAGTTCATGGTTCACGTATTGCTGAAGCCTGGCTTGGAGAATTTTGAGCATTACTTTACTAGCATGTGAGATGAGTGCAATTGTGCAGTAGTTTGAGCATTCTTTGGCATTGCCTTTCTTTAGGACAAGAATTAAAACTGATCTTTTCCAGTCCTGTGCCACTGCTGAGTTTTCCAAATTTGCTGGCATATTGAATGCAGCCCTTTCACAGTATCATCTTTTAGGATTTGAAATAGGTCAACTAGAACTCCATTACCTCTACTAGGTTTGTTCATAGTGATGCTTTCTAAGGCCCACTTGACTTCACATTCTAGGATGTCTGGCTCTGGGTGGGTGATCACACCATTGTGATTTTCTTGGTTGTGAAGCTCTTTTTTGTACAATTGTTCCATGTATTCTTGCCACCTCTTCTTAATATCTCCTGCTTCTGTTAAGTTCATGCCATTTGTGTCCTTTACTGAGCCCATCTTTGCATGAAATATTTCCATGCTATCTCTAATTTCTTGAAGAGATCTCTAAGCCTTCCCATTCTGTTGTTTTCCTCTATTTTTTGCATTGATCGCTGAGAAAGGCTTTCTTATCTCTTTTTGCTATTCTTTGTAAATCTGCACTCAGATGCTTGTATCTTTCCTTTTCTCCTTTGCTTTTTGCTTGTCTTCAATTCACAGCTATTTATAAGGCCTCCCCAGACAGTCATTTGGCTTTTTGCATTTCTTTTTCTTGAGGATGGTCTTGAACCCTGTCTCCTGTACAATGTCATGAACCTCATTCCATAGTTCATCAGGCACTCTATCTATCAGATCTAGGCCCTTAAATCTATTTCTCACTTCCACTGTATAATTATAAGGGATTTGATTTAGGTCATACCTGAATGGTCTGGTGGTTTCCCCTACTTTTTTCAATTTAAGTCTGAATTTGGCAATAACGAGTTCATGATCTGAGCCACAGTCATCTCCCAGTCTTGTTTTTGCTAACTGTACAGAGCTTCTCCATCTTTGGATACAAAGAATATAATCAATCTGATTTCATTATTGACCATCTGATGATGTCCATGTGTAGAGTCTTCTCTTGCGTTGTTGGAAGAGGGAGTTTGCTATGACCAGTGCGTTCTGCTGGCAAAACTCTATTAGCCTTTGCCCTGCTTCGTTCTGTACTCCAAGGCCAAATTTGCCTGTTACTCCAGGTGTTGCTTGACTTCCTACTTTTGCATTCCGGTCCCCTATAGTGGAAAGGACATCTTTTTAGGGTGTTAGTTCTAAAAGGTCTTGTAGGTCTTCATAGAACCATTCAACTTCAGCTTCTTCAGCATTACTGGTTGGTGCATAGGCTTGGATTACCGTGATATTGAATGGTTTGCCTTGGAAACTATCAGAGATCATTCTGTCATTTTGCAACTGCATCTAAGTACTGTTTCAGACTCTTTTGTTGACCATGATGGCTACTCTATTTCTTCTAAGGAATTCCTGCCTACAGTAGTAGATATAATGGTCCTTTGAATTACATTCACCCATTGCGGTCCATTTTGGTTTGCTGATTCCTAGAATGTTGACTTTCACTCTTGCCATCTCCTGTTTGACCATTTCCAATTTGCCTTGATTCATGAACCTGACATTCCAGGTTCCTATGCAATATTGCTATTTACAGCATCGGACCTTGCTTCTATCACCAGTCACATGCACAACTGGGTATTGTTTTTGCTTTGGCTACACCCCTTCATTCTTTCTGGAGTTATTTCTCCAGTGATCTCCAATAGCATATCAGTCACCTACCGACCCAAGGAGTTCCTCTTTCAATATCCTATCATTTTGCCTTTTCATACTGTTCATGAGATTTTCAAGGCAAGAATACTGAAGTGGTTTGCCATTCCCTTCTCCAGTAGACCACATTCTATACATTAAAGTTATAATTGCACTCTATATATTAAAATTTAAAATGTATAGATCCTATATTTTCTTAGGTTTTAAACCGACCCAAGGAGTTCCTCTTTCAATATCCTATCATTTTGCCTTTTCATACTGTTCATGAGATTTTCAAGGCAAGAATACTGAAGTGGTTTGCCATTCCCTTCTCCAGTAGACCACATTCTATACATTAAAGTTATAATTGCACTCTATATATTAAAATTTAAAATGTATAGATCCTATATTTTCTTAGGTTTTAATCACATCAGGTTAATGTTAACAAAATCATACAAATAGAAAGAAATTATATGAATAAGCTATGAATATAAGAATTTCATAATATGATAAAGAATATCTGTCATGCATTAAAGCCAAAATCATACGTAAAACTGACAAGACTCCATTGGCAGAAATGATCACTTTTGTTTAAAATGGCTTTTTTATCCCCAAAATTCAGTTATAAAGTAAAACAAACAATTGTATAAATATAAAAAATGAGAACAAATAGGATGGTGGTGGCTTGCTCCAAACAGCTTTGACATTTCAAAAAAATTCAGTTACAAAGAAAATAAGAATACATTCTTAAATTTCTGTATTAAATATTTTGATACATATTCAATGATTTTTTTATTCTATTTTTTACTTCAGCTATGTCAGTTTATCATTGTTGGGATCTGTAGGGTTCCTCTATTATTTAATCTCTATTATTCCCTTCCATTCCCCTCTATTATAATCAATTATTTTCCTATTACGATAGGCTACCTTTATTTTGTGTTCATTGTAAACACAAGGTTTCCCTGGTGACCCACTGGTAAAAAACTTTCACCTGCCAATGGAGGAGACATGGATTTGATCCCTGGGTTCAGAAGATCCCCTGTAGTAGGAAATGGCTACCCACAACATTGTTGGGATCTGTAGGGTTCCTCTATTATTTAATCTCTATTATTCCCTTCCATTCCCCTCTATTATAATCAATTATTTTCCTATTACGATAGGCTACCTTTATTTTGTGTTCATTGTAAACACAAGGTTTCCCTGGTGACCCACTGGTAAAAAACTTTCACCTGCCAATGGAGGAGACATGGATTTGATCCCTGGGTTCAGAAGATCCCCTGTAGTAGGAAATGGCTACCCACAGCAGTATTCTTGCCTGGAAAATCCCATGGACAGAGGAGCCTGGTGGGCTACAGTCCATGGGGTTGCAAAAGAGTCAGACACAACTTAGTAACTAAAAACAACAAATGATTATATACATCTTACTTAGATATATTCTGACAAAGTGTGTATTTATATTTTATGAGCATTACATCACACCCAGCATTCTTATAGAGAAATCTGGTTTTAAAACACAACTCTATTGTTATATTTATGTCTAATATCTTGCTTCTAATTTCTGGACAGCAGTTCACAGTAGGCACCCACTATATTTTACCCATCGACTCTTGCTTGGAGAATTCCATGGACAGGGGAGCCTGGTGGGTTATGGCCCATGGGATAACAAAGACTTGTACATGATTGAGCACACAGCACGACACCCTACAATGATGGAAACCATCTTACCTCACCTCCTAATCTCTACATCACAAATAACGTTCAGTAAACATACTTGTAAATATCCCCTTTGGAACACCATAGGGCTTTATTTGTGCTATTTACCCTGTCACAGTATTGCTAAACAATAAATACGTCTGTACTTAATTTCACTAAGTGATGCTAGGCTGAACTCCAGAACGGCTGTGAGTTCTGTGCTCTCCTTCCAGCCACCAACACATTAGGGTCCCTGTTCCCATTATTCACCAACATTAAGTGTGTTAATTTCTTATTTTTGCCAATCTAGCAGAATATTGTTTTTATTTTTATTTGTATGTCTGAATCATAATCCAAATATTGTTATCATGTAAAACTTTTCTTTTATAAAAATTGCCTATTTATTCTATTTTTGTGTTTTTTTTAATTGTCCTTTTCTTATTGATTTTCAAAAGATTTTTCGTATTACAGATATTAG
>SJYC01065950.1:0-10867 GCA_006408675.1 Madoqua kirkii | reverse complement strand
TTTAAAACATTATGAATATCTTCTTAAATGTTATCACTCTGTTAATTTTAACTTTTTTATATTCTTTTATTAAATAGAAACATTTATTATAATTCCATTCATTAATATTCTGAATTATTTTCTGCTTTTGAAATTTTGCTTTTTTAGTTTTATTTTATTCTATTTCATTTTACTGTGGTGAAACACTTAACATGAGATGCTCTATTTTAAATTGCTGTTAAGTGTAACGTACAGTATGGCAACCCATTCCAGTATTTTTGCTTGGAAAATTTTATGGATGGAGGAGCCTGATAGGCTACAACACTTTCACAGTATTGTTATAGCAGATACATAATCATATTCATCTTGCTGAACTAAAACTGTAACTTTTGACTATCAACTCTTCTTTCCCTCTTTGCCTTAGCTCCTGGAACCAGCATTTCACACTTGAATTCTATTAATTTGACTATGTTGTTTTTGTTCAGTCGCTCAGTCATGTCTGACTCTTTGTGAGCCCATGGACTGCAGCATGCCAGGCTTCCTTGTTCTTCACCATCTCCCCAAACTTATCAAACTCATGTCCACTGAGTCAGTGATGCCATCCAAACATCTCATCTTGTTGCTCCCTTCTCCTCCTTCCCTCAGTCTTTCCCAGCATGAGGGCCTTTTCCAAGTAATCCCATAAAAGTGGATTCATTCACTTTGTCTTCCTGCATTGGCTTATTTCAATCAATTTTCACTTATGAAATCCTTCCCCAACCTCAGTTCAGTTCAGTTTTCCAGTTGTGCCCAACTCTTTGCGACCCCATGGACTGCAGCATGCCAGGCCTCCCTGTCTATCACCAACTCCTGGAGCTTACTCAGACTCATATCAATTGAGTCAGTGATGCCATCCAACCATCTCATCCTTTGTCCTCCCCTTCTCCTCCTGCCTTCAATCTTTCCTAGCATCAGGGTCTTTTCAAATGTGTCAGTTCTTCACAACAGGTGGCCAAAGTATTGGAGTTTCAGCTTGAGCTTCAGTCCTCCCAATGAATATTCAGGACTGATTTCCTTTAGGATGGACTGGCTAGATCTCCTTGCAGTCCAAGGGACTCTCAAGTGTCTTCTTCAACCACAGTTCAAAAGCATCAATTCTTTGGCCTTCAGCTTTCTTTATAGCCCAACTCTCACATCCATACATGACTACTGGAGAAAAAAGAATAACTATAGCTTTGATGAGAAAGACCTTTATTGGTAAAGTAATGTCTCCACTTTTTAATAAGCATTTTTTAATTTCATGGCTGCAGTCACCATCTGCAGTGATTTTGGAGCCCCAAAAAATAAAGTTTGTCACTGTTTCCACTGTTTCTCCATCTATTTGCCATGAAATGATGTGACCAGATGCCATGATCTTCGTTTTCTGAATGTGGAGCTTTAAGCCAACTTTTTCACTCTCCACTTTCACTTTCATCAAGAGGCCCTTTAGTTCTTCTTCACTTTCTGCCATAAGGGTGGTGTCATCTGCATATCTGAGGTTATTGATATTTTTCACAGCCATCTTAATTCCAGCTTGCGTTTCTTCCAGTCCAGCGTTTTTCATGAGGTACTCTGCATATAAGTTAAATAAGCAGGGTGAGAATATACAGCCTTGATGTATTCCTTTCCCTATCCCAGTCTGTTGTCCCATGTCCAGTTATAACTGTTACTCCCTGACCTGCATACAGATTTCACAAGAGGCAGATCAGGTGGTCTAGTATTCCCATCACTTTAAGAATTTTCCAGAGTGTGTTGTGACCCACACAGTCAAAGGCTTTGGCATAGTCAATAAAGCAGAAATAAATATATTTCTTGAACTCTCTTGCTTTTTTGAGGATCCAGTAAGTGTTGGCAATTTGATCTCTGGTTCTTCTGCCTTTTCTAATCCAGCTTGAACATCTGGAAGTTCATGGTTCATGTACTGTTAAAGCCTCATTTGGAGAATTTTGAGCATTACTTTACTAGCATATGTAATGAGAGCAATTATGCAGTAATGTGATCATTCTTTGTCATTGTCTTTATTTGGGATTGGAATGAAAACTGCCCCTTTCCAGTCCTGTGGCCACTGCTGCATTTTCCAAATTTGCTAGAATATTGAGTGCAGCACTTTCACAGCATCATCTTTTAAGATTTGAAATAGCTCCACTGGAATTCCATCACCTCCAGTAGCTTTGTTTATAGTGATGCCTCCTAAGGCTCACTTGACTTCGCACACCAGGATGTCTCACTCTAGGCTGGTGATCACACCATCGTGATGATCTGGGTCATGAAGGTATTTTTTGGTATAGTTCTTATGTGTATTCTTGCCAACTCTTAATATCTTCTCCTTATCTTAGGTCCATACCACTTCTGTCCTTTATTGTGCCAATCATTACATGAAATATTCCCTTGGTATCTCTAATTTTCTTGAAGAGATCTCTAGACTTTTCCACCCTATTATTTTCCTCTATTTCTTTTCATTGATCGCTAAGGAAGGCTTTCTTATCTCTCCTTGCTATTCTTTGCAACTCTGCATTCAAATGAGTATAAGTTTCCTCTTTTCCTTTATCTTTTGCTTCCCCATCCTAGGTCAATGATATATTCTATATTTGCATGCATGGACAGATTGTCCTGAGCCAACGGTCAGTCCAACTAAAGAGCCTTACAAATTCATGACTCAATACACATTTTAACATTGTGGAAATGACAACTGTTCAAAGAAACTGCAATCATTTCAGTCTTGTAAGAGTAAAATTTTTAGGTGCACTGGCTGTGTATAAAAAGTTTAAAAAAAATAAACTTTTAAAAAGGATATTTTTATTTTCTGTTGAAATAGACTAAACATATTTACATTAAATGTGAATCTTTCCCCAAGACCTCAAGAAGCCCCACTGAGAAGCTTAAATGCTCCAAACATGCGACATTATAAAATCTTTCAGAATTTTAATCTGCTAAAATTTATATAGTAACCTAATGACTGAAACTATAAACATACATTTTTTTTAGACATTACTTAAAATTTCTGAGATGTCTGAGGTGAAAGCATCTATCTTCTTCCTCTGCCTGCCACCCAAGTGCATGGTGTTCTCCACATCTGCAATTGTGAACAAGAGATTCTGGAATCAGGTGGTGCACTAATGATTTTAAGAGAAGTAGGGGGAATCCTGTGGCCAGACATGTTTACTTATACTAGTAAAATGAGTAACTAAGCATAAATATGAAAGACATCAAAGATAGCCTGTGAAATCAAAAGTTTGTTATAAAAAAAATGGAACACACTTTTTATATGTGGCTTGGAGTATTTGATTTTTTTTTCCTGTATTATAAGGAGTGTAATTTTATACATGTAATCCTAGACTCTATGAAGAAATACAATTCTGAGCAACTTTTAAATGAAATAGTCACTCTTCTGAGTAGCATTTTTAGTTTTTAAATTTTCCTAAAATTTTCCTCATTTAAGATAAATGGCCATCTAGCTGAACATTAATAACAAAGATTCCCCCACGTCACTCTCTTCATTGATTTGCAAATGCAATCATTCTTGTTCTCCTTTGAATGTAGAGGACTGCATTGCATTGCCTTACAGGCTGCAATTCTCATCAGAGAGTTGTGCAAAGAGCTAATATCTGGAAGAGCACTAATGAAAAATGCCATATTTTATATGTAAAGTTTATTCTATCCTCAACTAGAAAAGAAGAGTCTACCTTTCTAACTAAAGTGTAAGTAATACAATTAAAGTCACTGTAAGAGTCTGTATATGAAAAAGAAGAAAATCTGGATCTAAGAGTCAAATTTGTTGTTGTTCAATCATAAGTTGTGTCAGACTCGTTATGACCCTATGGACTGCAGCATGTCAGGCTCCCCTGCCCTCCACCATTGAAGTTTGCTCAAATTCATTTCCATTGAGTCAGTGATGCTTTATAACTGTTTCCTCCTTTGCCACCCTCTTCTAATTTTGACTTCATTTCAATCTTTCCCAGCATTAGGGTTCAAGAGTAAAATACAACAAGTCAAGAACTTAAAGATATTGGTGAATTCAAAAACAATGGAGAAAAATGGAATTCTTTTCGAATTTTAAAGAAAAGTTTATATAGTACAGTTTTCTATATTCCTTAAAGACTTGCCTCATAAGCAAAATGTCAAAGCTGTGATATGTATACGTGTGTGTGTATTCTAATTTTGTAGCACATATTTCAATTTGCTTGATTATGACAGAGCTTAAAAATGAAACAGATTTTAGTGATAAAAGATTATAGTGGATATGTAGGTTGTAAATAACATTATAAAAGAGAAATAAACTTGGAAAATTTGTTTAAAGCACCACAAATGAGTATCTGGGCCAATTAAATCTTTTTTCAATATGTAACAGAGGATTGGAAAATCAGAAGATAAAAGTATTAAAATGTTGCAAGTCCAGGAGAAGCCTGGACAAGTGATTTCATTAGTGTTTGTTGTCTTGAGTTTTTAACTAAAATCTAGTGCTGTTTGTCTATCAGCTAATGGTCAGAGTAACAGTAATAAATGTACTCTGGTGGAGAAAATCTAAAACAGCTTCATCTCAAGAGTCTCTCCAACATCGGCATTCTTGAGAAAAAGAGAACTCTATATGGAAAGTAAAGATACATACACACACACACAAACTCAAATCTATTTTAGTACAAATTTACCAAAGGATGTCTTTTCTTCCTATACATTATTGTGAGAATGTCCTTAGTCTCAAATTCAATTTAAATGAATGATAATAATGGCACTGAAACATGTATACTATCATATAAAAATGAAGCACCAGTCTATGTTCAATACAGGATACAGGATGCTTGGGGCTGGTGTACGGGATGATCCGGGGAGATGGTGTGGGGTGGGAGGTGGAAGGGGTCTTTGGCATTGGGAGATCGTGTACACCTGTAGCTGATTCATGTCAATGTATGGCAAAACCAATACAGTATTGTAAAATAGAATAAAGTATTAAAAAAAATAAAGGCTTATTGGCAAAAAAAATAGGGTATTTATGTTTTTGTTTTGTTTTCTAAATTTCAATTGCCACTGTTCAGCTGGTCCTCTTCAAAGCTGTCCAAAATGATGGCTTGTATTCAAATTTAGAAAAAGTTGAATTTAAAATTTGGTTGCAATTTTAGGGCAGAGAGATTTAAGTTTCTGATTTCAACTCCCTTTTAGAAAACTCAGCTGAAAGAGATGGGGAAACAGTAGTCATATAATTATGCCTTTTACATAAAAGCTCCATGACTGGAATTTTTCTGTGAAAAATTGCCATATCATAATGTGTACTGATATATATTTATCTTCTTTAATGCCTTGTTTTCTAATTTTGAATTATTAAGTGTTAAAATTATGGTTAATTTAGTTATAGTGCTACAGGAAGTCATAACCACTTAGAGCATTTCACATATTAATTTCAATAAAAAGGTCTTGAAAGGTTGAAATTTTGGAGGTGGGCAACCAGTGTTCTTGATGCTAATTTGCTTTCTTGGTAAGTTAGGAATATTTGGAATTCCCAGGAGTTGTTCAGGGCACAAAAACACCATAAACCTCTCCTAAAGCGTAACTTAATACTATGAAAATAAAAATGTATATTCTCCAAGCCCAATAGTTACTCTCTGGATTAAATTTATATTCTAGTGAAAGCAGAGTTAGTAATCTTTTCAATCTTCTTTACTGAACTAAAAGTAAAGAAAAAGTTAACAAATAAAGGATAGACCAGGCTGCCTAATGTTAAAGATTCAGATGAGCATGGGAGACATGATACCTGTCATATGAAAGGCCTGGCTCCCTGCCCTGACAAGGCCTCAAGATGCAAACTCAGATGTGGTTGCAAATTTCACGATCTATTTGTAGTATTTTCATTGCTTGAAGGAGTGTGAATTTTGGAGAAATGTCTCACATTAACCAAATTCAAAAGAGACTAACCTACTGACCAAATGACAAACCATTAATGTGTAAAGAGGAATGAAAAATGACAAATCACTAATGTATAAAGAAAAATGTAAACTGGCAAATTAATAAGATATTGAGAAAAATGTAAAGGGATGAATCATTGATGTATAACAAGAAAAGCAGCTCACAAGGGAAGTATAATATTCATTTCCCTTACTTTGGACAGATACTCCCACAAAAAAATCCTCAGGAAAAACACAGAAAAGTTACAGCTGAATCATGGCAAAAATAATTACTTAAGACCAGAGATAACTGCATCTGCTGAGTAGGAATGTATTAATGGAAATGACAGAAGACCAAAAAAAAATGTTTTTTAATTCATACTCTTTTGAGCTTTACTTCTTTAAAAATAGCATGGTTACTATTCACGTTCTGTTTATACAGCCTTCTTTTAGACAGTATATTATAACAACACAACAGAAAACTACACATGGACATCATCAGGTGGTCAACACTAAAATTATATTGATTATATTATTTTCACGTAAAGATGGAGAAGCTCTATACAGTCAACAAATACAAGACCAGGAGCTGACTGTGGCTCAGATCATGAACTCCTTATTGCCAAATTCATACATAAATTGAAGAAAGTAGGGAAAACCACTAGACCATTCAGGTGTGACCTAAATCAAATCCCTTATGATTATACTGTGGAAGTGAGAAATAGATGTAAAGGACTAGATATGATACACAGAGTGCCAGATGAACTATGATTGAAGTTCGTGACATTTGTACAGGAGACAGAGATCAAGACCATCTCATGGAAAAGAAATGTAAAAAAGCAAAATGGCTATCTGAGGAGGCCTTACAAATAGCTGTGAAAAGAAGAGAAGTGAAAAGCAAAGCAGAAAAAAAAAAGATACAAGCATCTGAAAGCAGAGTTCCAGAGAATAGCAAGAAGAGATAAGAAAGACTTCCTCAGCGATCAATGCAAAGAAATAGAGGAAAACAACAGAATGAGAAGGACTAGAGATATCTTCAAGAAAATCAGAGATACCA
This sequence comes from Madoqua kirkii, assembly GCA_006408675.1. Lineage (NCBI taxonomy): Eukaryota > Metazoa > Chordata > Mammalia > Artiodactyla > Bovidae > Madoqua > Madoqua kirkii. The sequence goes on along the minus strand of SJYC01065950.1, from coordinate 3,940 downwards.
AGGAAACATTTCATGCAAAGATGGGCTCAATAAAGAACAGAAATGGTGTGGACCTGACAGAAGCAGAAGATATTAAGAAGAGGTGGCAAGAATACACAGAAGAACTACTTAAAAAAAGATTTTCACGACCAAGATAATCATGATGGTGTGATCACTCACCTAGAGCCAGACATGCTGGAATGTGAAATCAAGTGGGCCTTGGAAAGCATCATTACAAACAAAGCTAGTGGACGTGATTGAATTCCAGTTGAGCTCTTTCAAATCCTGAAAGATGATGCTGTGAAAGTGCTACACTCAATATGCCAGCAAATTTTGAAACTCAGCAGTGGCCACAAGACTGGGAAAGATCAGTTTTCATTCCAATCCCAAAGAAAAGCAATGCCAAAGGATGCCCAAACTACTGCAAAGTTGTACTCATCTCACACGCTAGTAAAGTAATGCTCAAAATTCTCCAAGCCAGGCCTCAGCAATACATGAACCGTGAACTTCCAGATGTTCAAGATGGTTTTAGAAAAAGCAGCGGAAAAAGAGATCAAATTGCCAACATCTGCTGGACAGTCGAAAAAGCAAGAAAGTTCCAGAAAAACATCTTTTTCTGCTTTATTGACTATGCCAAAGCCTTTGACTGTGTGGATTACAATAAACTGTGGAAAATTTTGAAAGAAATGGGAAAATCAGACCACCTGACCTGTCTCTTGAGAAACCTATATGCAGGTCAAGAAGCAACCATTAAAACTGGATATGGAACAAATAGACTGGTTCCAAATAGGAAAAGGAGTATGGCAAGGCTGTATAGTGTCACCCTGCTTATTTAACTTATATGCAGGGTACATCATGAGAAACGCTTGGCTGGAAGAAGCACAAGCTGGAATCAAGATTTCCAGGGGAAATATTAGTAACTTAGATATGTAGATGACACCACTCTTATGGCAGAAAGTGAAGAGGAACTAAAAAGCCTCTTGATGAAAGTGAAAGGGGAGAGTGAAAAATTTGGCTTAAAGCTCAACATTCAGAAAATGAAGGCCATGGCATCTGGTCACATCACTCCATGGGAAATAGGTGGGGAAACAGTGCAAACAGTGTCAGATTTTATTTTGGGGGGCTCCAAAATCACTGTAGATCATGACTGCAGCCGTGAAATTAACAGATGCTTACTCCTTGGGAAAAAAAAGTTATGACCAACCTAGATAGCATATTCAAAAGCAGAGACATTACTTTGCCGACTAAGGTCCATCTAGTCAAGGCTATGGTTTTTTCTGTGGTCATGTATGGACGTGAGAGTTGGACTGTGAAGAAGGCTGAGCACTGAAGATTTGATGCTTTTGATCTGTGGTGTTGGAGAAGACTCTTGAGAGTCCCTTGGACTGTGAGGAGATCCAACCAGTCCATTCTGAAGGAGATCAACCCTGGGATTTCTTTTGAGAGAATAATGTAAAGCTGAAACTCCAGTACTTTGGCCACCTCATGCGAAGAGTTGACTCATTGGAAAAGACTCTGATGCTGGGAGGGATTAGGGAGAGGAGGAAAAGGGGACAACAAAGGATGAGATGGCTGGATGGCATCACTGACTCGATGGATGTGAGTCTAGATGAACTCCGGGAGTTTGTGATGGACAAGGAGGCCTGGCGTGCTGCAATCGATTCATGGGATCGCAAAGAGTCGGACACGACTGAGCGACTGAACTGAACTGAGCTATAATAAATTGAGAGGAACCAAGGTAGGTTAATTCAAATCTTACATAGAGTCTTGATATAGGAAGGGTAGGTAATGTAACTGGTCAAAATGTAACTGAGGACTTCCTTGGTGGTCCAGTGGTTAAGAATCTGACTACCAATGCAAGGGACACAGGTTCGATCCCTAGTTCAGGAGAATTCCACATGCCACAGAGCAACGTGTGCCACAGCTACTGAGCCCAAACACATACAGCCTGTGCACCACAATAAGGGGAACCTCTGAAGATGAGAAGTTCAAGCACTGTAACAAAGAATATCCCTTGCTCTCAGTAACTAGAGAAAAGTCCAAGGAAGACCCAGTGTACCACAGATAAATTTTTTTTTTTTCTTAAGTGATTGTAAAGAACTTGAGGTCTCCCTCTCTTCTATCCTACAAACTCTCCCACTCACCACTGTCTGATTTAGTGATATCATGTTCCTGTACCAATTTGGATGAGCTAGTTTAACTTTTAGTAACAACAACTCTTAAATCTTAGTGATATCAAAAAAGGCTTGTTTTTCACTTGTGTTCAGGCTCATCACAATTTTCCTCACTGACTTTGTTCTTACTCAGGACTCACTCACTGAACACTGCTGGAAAGAGGAAAAGGAGAGGATGTGAATGCACACACGGTTTCTAGAAACGTCTACCCAGAAGTAACATAGATTAATCCTGCTTACTTAGTCTTTACCAAAGACAGGAAGCCAATATCAAGGGTGATGGGAGTACAACATTTCTGAGAGGAACACTAATCATTGTAACACATACCCCAATGTTAATTAACCTTTCCTACAAACTTAAGAGGTAGTCAAGGAAATGACTTAAGGAAAGTAACTAAGTAAAATATTATGGTAATTATTCTGTTTATTCTGAGGTCTATGTTGGATGAAAGGGAAAAGTTGGGGATCATTTTGGAACACTTCTGAGTAGTTTAACCTTTTATCAGTGGTTGCTCAAGTGAGAAGTAGAATGGAAACATGCCCAGCAATGTTAGAAAGAGAACAGAACAGTGCTTCTGACAACTTTCTTGCTTTGTTGAGTTCTACCTTGTTTTCTTACTTCCTTTAATATTAAGTATGTTTATTCTCTCACTGGTCTGGAGAAATCAAATGGGCAATTTAATCAGAGCAGCATCTTAGAAATGATGGAAAATGTGCACACCACAGAGATCTGGGCAAGTTGGCAAATACTAGGTGCAAAATATCTGATGTTAGTTATGGTGCACTTGTTCTTCCATAATCAGTCATCAATGCCATTGAGAACTGACTACTGAAAATAGAGAGTATTTGGTGGACTTGTCAATGTCCATCCATTGCTTAGACCTAAACACACATTTAAATGAAAAATCACTGAATTACATATTATGATATATATTGTAGTTATAAAATATGATATACATAGATTGCTGGGAAAGATTGAGGGCAGGAGGATAAGGGGGACCACAGAGGATAAGATGGTTGGATGGCATCACCAACTCAATGGAGATGAGTTTGAGCAAACTCCAGGAGATAGTGAAGGACAGGGAAGCCTGGCGTGCTGCAGTCCATGGAGCTGCAAAGACTTAGACACAACTTAGTGACTGAATGACAGCAACAATATACGTTTAGATATTCTTTCAAATTTTTTAAAATAATTTTTATCTGGATTAGTATTTTTTAATGTGACCCAAACTGATATTTTGCATATCCCCTTCATGGTCTGTACAACACTAAGTGTGGATAGACTCAAGAGAAAATCATATCCTCAGACACTAGAGACCCTACCCTGCTTCTGATAGAGGAGCTACACTTATTTCTATCTATGTATATTTATTTACATTGGGGGGGGCAGTTCTATTGGAAGAGAGGCACCATGACTAACACAAAAACAAATCAAAAATTAGAAAAAAAAAAAAGTGAATTCTATTAACCTGTATGACATGAAGCACTCTGAAGAGTCTGATAGTATGATGATTAAGACTGAAGCCTCTCATGCTAGTCTGCTTAAATTTATTAAAAACAGGTCTGTTTTTTAGTAAATTCAAGCCTTTTGCTTAGCCATTGATTTATTCAGAAGAATGGTAAATAAAGACCATTTTCAAGTTCATATTTACAAATCCAAAGAACACACAAAAATATTTAGTAAAATTTTAATTAACTCTTAAGGAGAAGATTGGAAACAAAATGAACTTCCAACTTAAAAGATGATTTAAACTTAAAGTAAAAAATTAAAAATAAAATAAAATGTT
>SJYC01065948.1:0-18732 GCA_006408675.1 Madoqua kirkii | reverse complement strand
GGTTTTTCCATGATCCAGCGGATGTTGGCAATTTGTTCTCTGTTTCCTCTGCCTTTTCTAAAACCAGCTTGAACATTAGGAAGTTCACAGTTCATGTGTTGCTGAAGCCTGGCTTGGAGAATTTTGAGCATTAATTTACTAGCGTGTGAGATGAGTGCATTAAACATAAACATTATAACATAAGTTAAATGAAGGCCACTATCACTAATAAAAACAGAAACAAAATTGTCAACAAAATATTAGTGAATCAAATCTAGCAACATATTAAAATAAATATAGAAATATTATCATGACCAATGGGATTTATCTTGGGAATGCAAAGCTGATTCAACATATAAAAATTAGCATGATTTAGTAAGACCAAAACAGGAGGTCAGGCAGGAATATGCATGTTTTGATTGCACATTAAGATTTCATAACACGGACGTCAACAAAATGGTCAACTAGTCACTTATGCTGGAGTCTCAAATAAAAACTCTAAATCTAATATGCTGAAATTAGTAAAGGTGTATATAGAGAAAATTTGGCCTTAATATACATATTTGAAAAATTCTTTCATTATTTCACATACTTTCATTGAGAGGTTGGGAGAGGAGGCACATACATAGTCATTTGATTCTCATTATTTTTACTAAATTGGAATTTTAGTTTTAAATCTTTAATGCTCTTACTTCAACTTTCACTTCAGTTTTTTCCCATACCAAGAGTTGGTAGCAGCCCTTTGTATTAAAATATTTTATCACAAACTGGATGACTAATATTCTAGAAGCATACCTAAGTCATTTTATGAAGGAAGTAAGAAAAAGAGGAAGTTGTATGTCTGAAGAGCACTTAGTAACATTTAGTCCCTACCATAATATTTTAGGTTATTTTTTTTTAATGTAAAGAATTTGAGACAGATGCCTTGGTTCAAAGTTGGCCACTGTCTGGTTGGCAGTGTAACTTAGCTGCAATGACTAAAGACCCACTGCTACCCTTAAAAGCAAATCAGAATATCTGGCAACTGCTTAGACTGGTATGTTGACAAAACAGAAACATTTGTAGTCAAAGCTACGGTTTTTCCTGTAATCATGTATGGATATGAGAGCTGGACCATAAACAAATCTGAGAGCCAAAGAACTGTACTTTCAAATTCTGGTGCTGGAGAAGACTTTTGAGAGTCCTTTGGACTGCAAGATCAAACCATTCACTCCTAAAGGAGACCAGTCCTGAATATTCATTGGAAGGACTGATGCTGAAGTTAAAGCTCTGGCACTTTAGCCACCTGATACAAAAACCTGACTAACTGGAAAATACCCTGATGCTGGGAAACACTGAAGGCAGGAGGAGAAGGGAATGACAGAAGATGAGATGGTTGGATGGCATCCCTGACTCAATGGACATGAGTTTGAGTAAGCTCCAGGAGTTGATAATGGACAGGGAAGCCTCGGTGCTGTAGTCCTTGGGGTCGCAAAATGTTGGACACGACTGAGTGGCTGAAGTGGTAAAGAACCCCCCTGCCAGTGTAGCTGATATAAGAGATATGGGTTTGATCCCTGGGTCAGGAAGATCCCCTGGAGGAGGGCACTGCAACCCACTCCTGTATTCTTGCCTTTAGAATCAACAGAGGAACTTGGCAGGCTACAGTCCATACAGTTGCACAGAATCGGAAAAGACTGAAGCGACTTAGTTTGCATGCATATATCTAAAAACAATTTTTTTTTAAAGTTGGAACATATTGAGAAAGGCTATGCATGATATTTTCTTTTTTGTTTGTTTGTTTGTTTGTTTGTTTGGTCTGTGTGTGCTTTCTTAATAAAAGAATCATTTGTTAGCAAAGAAGAATCAAGGGCTTAAAGTTATAAGTAAATTGGCAGGCTACAGTCCATACAGTTGCACAGAATCGGAAAAGACTGAAGCGACTTAGTTTGCATGCATATATCTAAAAACAATTTTTTTTTAAAGTTGGAACATATTGAGAAAGGCTATGCATGATATTTTCTTTTTTGTTTGTTTGTTTGTTTGTTTGTTTGGTCTGTGTGTGCTTTCTTAATAAAAGAATCATTTGTTAGCAAAGAAGAATCAAGGGCTTAAAGTTATAAGTAATTATGATTTCATTTACTGGTGTGTATGAATGAATTTAAAATTTTTTTCTTTCCCAGAACCCCAAAGTCAGAAAGTGTTATTTAAAAAAAAAATTCCTTCTTAACAATAACAACAACAAAAAAAAGAGAGATATAAAATTTCCCTTTCAGAAGAACTAATTAACATAAAGTAAGTCTCAGAGACTGCTAGCATTGCATGAAGTATAGGCAACTTGGAAAAACTAATTAGGATCTGTTATTTAAACAGTACCGACTAAAACAGACTTTGAATAAATGCATTTTTGGAAATTTTTCATGTGAATAACTTATGGATAAGCTCATTTGTCCAAGTCACTAATTTTTGAGTCTTTCAACATTAAGTGCTATAAGTTAAATGCTTAGATATTTGAAGTTTGAAAACAAAATGTATTTTTCATATAATTAGTTAATATATATTCACATTTTACTTTCTAATAAAAAATTAATCAGGTCAGAGTGTATTGAGGTCCTTTAATGGACTGGAACCTGGTGGTCTGGAGTCGATGATAAGCAAGTAAAAGAGAGAGAAAGAGAGACAGAGAGAAAGAAATAAAGACAAGGGGACGCAAGCTCTGATGGAGTAAAGGTGTTTCGTTCAACATTGTGTGAGTATTTATACTATCTTGCTGTTGCTGCTGCTGCTGCTGCTGCTAAGTCATTTCAGTCCTGTTCGACTCTGTGCGTCCCCACAGACAGCAGTCCAACAGGCTTCCCCATCCCTGGGATTCTCTAGGCAAGAATAATAGAATGGGTTGCCATTTCCTTCTCCAATGCATGAAAGTGAAAAGTCAAAGTGAAGTCGCTCAGTCATGTCCGACTCTTCACAACCCCATGGACTGAAGCCCACCAGGCTCCTCCATCCATGGGATCTTCCAGGCAAGAGTACTGGAGTGGGGTGCTATTGCCTTCTCTAAGCTATTTTCAGCAGAGATAAAATCAGAACTTACAAGTTATCAAGGAAACATGATGTCATCCATATGAAAGAGAGAGGATTGTAAATAATCACTTTTACCATATGGTTCATAAAAAAGAAGAGGGTCATAAATAGTTACTTATCACCGTATGGAAAAACTAATGAAGGTAATACATGGATTCCTAAGCCCCCAGGAGTAGTTTGTTACTCCACTTAATTCCTGAATATTCAGAAATTAATAAGGGACAGAAGATTCAAGAATGATCCAAAACAGGACACAGGAAGCCTCCTGTTAAATGCTTCCTGACAAGAGTGAAAGAGTGCTTTGATTTAAATTTGGAGAAACTTGTATAACTCATTCTGTGGCTTTTATTTTTAATTAGAGCCATATTACAACAGAGAATTAAGTGGGAAATAGTAATTATAAAAATATACAATTTTGCAGAATATGAACATAGAATTTAGTAATATTTGGTTATTAGATCCTGTTTAAACTCTTACCAGGAGAGAGTGAAGGACAGGGGAGCCTGGTGTGCTATAGTCCCTGGGTTCCCAAGGAGTCAGGCATAACTAAGGGACTGAACAACAACAATATAACTCTTACCACTAGTGGAACAGTAAGTTAAAATACTCCCAAATTGACTTTCATATGTCAAATGATTAATTTCCTATAGCTATCTGTTTTTATGTTTTATTTGAATTTTAATTCATATTTAGTAAATTGTACTAATTTCAACTGTACAGTTTAGCAAACTTTCAACAAGTGTTCATACCTGTGTAACTTCCACATAGTCTATTTCTTGAATCTTTCCTTCTTCTCTTATGCCTCTTTGCATTCAATATCTTCCCAACATGTTAACTCTTGGAAGCCACTGATATGGTCTCACTAGATTTGATTGTTCTAAAATTTTATGTAAGCAGAACCATGTGAAAAGAAGTATCATGGATCCTGACTTCTTGCACTTTGCATAGTGCTTTTGAAATTTATCCACATTCATGTAGCTACTTAGTTCTTTTAATTACTGCTGAGGAGTATTCCATTGTAGGCTAAGTCGAAATGTGTTTACCCATTCATGAGTTAACAGACATTTGAGTGTATATTTTAGAAAGTATTATGTTTAATTAGGTTCTATTTGTTTATTTTTGCCTCTATTGCCAATATTCTGGGAGGTGGGTCAAATGGGACCTAATTAAACTTAAAAGCTTCTGCACAACAAAGGGAACTTATAAGCAAGGTGAAAAGACAGCCTTCAGAATGGGAGAAAATAATAGCAAATGAAGCAACTAACAAACAACTAATCTCAAAAATATATAAGCAACTCCTGCAGCTCAATTCCAGAAAAATAAATGACCCAATCAAAAAATGGACCAAAGAAATAAATAGACATTTCTCCAAAGAAGACATACAGATGGCTAACAAACACATGAAAAGATGCTCAACATTACTCATTATCAGAGAAATGTAAATCAAAACCACAATGAGGTACCGTTTCACAAAATTTATATTAAATAAATAAATGAATATATAAAAAGAAAATTATTATAAAAATTTATGTTCGTCTTATATAAACATGAATGAAATTTTAAAAGCTTCAGTTCTTATAAATCTTGTGAGCAAGTCTTTTTGCATTGCTATCATTTTCTCAAAGTATGTCCTGGTTTTCATTATTTTTCCCCCTTATAGTAAGTTTACATGGAATTAAAACTGAATCCTTAACTGATTTTTCAGTGAACTGTTCCTAAGCTGAAGCTGGTATGCTTCAGAATGAATTTTCTAATGACATAGATCTCCAGATTCTATTGTTTTGTTTTTGCCATAGTGTTAACAAATATAGTTGCTTTGCTTTGTGAAATTTCCTTGCCCAACTTTTTCCTCCTCCACTTTTTTCTGTATCTTTCCCCTCTCTTGTCCCTTTTTTGGTCTCTAAATTTCTTAGTTTTGTTCCACTTCAAGAAGTTTCTTTTCAGTGAGTATCCTAAAAGAATTACTTATCCTAAAAGATAGTTAGCTGATCAGTTTTGAGTTTCTCGCAGTTGTACAGATCGCACCATGGGGAACTAGGACTTTCACATGCTATATTGAGTTCCACTGTTTTTTCTCTGCAAATAAAATATTAACATGAACTTCCTGTATCTGTTTACCTTTATCTGGTTTTGAGGATCATGGGGAAATTTCATTGCAAATAGTATTCATAGGTTTTATATTGTGGATATATAACTGCTTTCTCGTTTTTTTGTCAGGATTTAGGAAATTCTGCTGTGCTCTCCATCTGCCCAGAATGTCCTTGTTATTTTCAAGTGCCTCCATCCAGTTGGCTCAGAAAGTGCTTTAGTCAATGGTTTTAGTTCCCAAAGTCATTTTCTTTAATTTTTAATAGGACTTCTAAGATGAATGTGATTAGCTACAGTCATTCTACCAGTAAATTGTTAATGTTGAGACAGGTTTCTTCTCTTCAGTGACTTGCATCAGTGTCACCTTTAATAGGAACAAAGTAAAAATAGTTCTGCAAAGTTTTCAAGAGTCATACTTAAATGGGACATATATGACCTCCTCCATAAGATCCATATGGTATTATAGAATTCCTCATTTCTGTTGTTTAAAACTCTTATTAGCCACACTTTTTAGCTTTTAAACCTATTCCTTCATATTTTAGACTAAAGCCAATGTTCAAACAAGCAGAAAGAAAATAAGTGTAAAACTCAAAAAATATTTATAAATTCAAAACATCTATAGAAGTTAATTTCAGCATGTTTGAATAGGAAAACTATTCACAGAGTGAGAATATACTTAGTTTTATTATATATAATGGCTTGTTTCAAAGTATTTATTATGGGGCTTAGTTTTGTTACCAAAATGCAAATTCACATGCCAGATTACAGAGTGAGGGCAAATAGTACCAAAATGCCAGAGTTTGGAGCAGAGGAACATTTACTGAGGGCCATGCAAGGAGAGGGGTGGCTCATGAATTTAAAGCATCAAACTCTCAGCAAAGCCCTTTCTGAGGACAGAGGAAGGAGGGCCATGAGGAGTGGTTGTAAACATCGATGTGAGATCCCTCTTTCTGGAGGTCGGGTCATGGTCAGGTAACACGTTCCTGTAAATTGCTATCTAACAAGTGTTATTCTCTGTCCTGACAGGAATGGGCATATCTCAGGGCACAATTCCCCCCTGCCCCCCAAGTTCTGGTCCTACTGAGAGGAGGCAGTGCTCAGCTGGCAGCACCCTCAGGGCAGGTACTTAGACTCTGCTCAGCTGTCATCACTGAGGGAGCTGGGAGCCCAGCCCAACTGGCCAGGTTTCTCAGGCTGCCCATATGGGGGGTGGTGGTGGTTGGGAGCTGGTAGGGGGCAGGTCCCACAGAAAGCATCCCAGGCAGAAGGCTGCTGCCATGAGGTGGTAGAGGTGGGAATGGGGGAGTTACCACTGCCTCAAGGCCTGGGCCTGGCCAGTGGGTGGCCTTGATGAGGGCTCTAGAGACCAGCAGGACACAGTCTCCCACCTGTAACCTGGGTCCCCAGCTCACCCACTTGCCCAGGCTGGATGAGCTGGAGGGCCCCGGGGAGAAAGTCAGGAGCCACCTCTTACCTCACTCTCCTCTGCCTGCTGATCAGTGACCACTGACTGATTGGGACTTTAGCAGTGGCTAACTGACCGTTGCTCACTTGAGGGGAGAAGCCAGTTGCCAAGCTCACTAATGGCTGAGCAGGGCCACAAATGTTTGTTCATTGACAGTTGCTCACTTGGCGGGGGGTGGGGGGTGCAGCACGGAGAAGGCAATGGCACCCCACCCCAGTGTTCTTGCCTGGAGAACCCTGGGATGGGGGAGCCTAGTGGGCTGCCATCTATGGGGTCGCACAGAGTCAGATGCGACTAAAGCATTCAGCAGCAGCAGCAGCAGCAGTACTTGGGGGCAGGGCCCAAGGTTGCCTTGACCAATGGCTGTATGACATGAATGCAGGCTCAGTCACGTCTGACTCTTTGAGACCCCATTGACTGTAGCCTGCCAGGCTCCTTTGTCCATGTAATTTTCTAGACAAGACTACTAGACTGGAATGTCATTTCCTATTCCAGAGAATCTTCCCAACCCAGAAATCAAACTTATGGAGGTCAAGTAACATGTTCCCGTAAATCTCTATCTAACAAGTGTTATTCTCTGCCTTGACAAGAACAAGTTTTATTATCCTGAGTTTCCTGCATTGACAGGCAGATTCTTTAACACTACACTACCTGAAAAGCCCTAAGGGACCATTAATGGTCTTCTAGTGTTCTTGCCTGGAGAATCCCAGGGACGGGGGAACCTGGTGGGCTGCTGTCTATGAAGTCGCACAGAGTCAGACACTACTAAAGTGACTTAGCAGCAGCAGCAGCACCAGCAGCAGATAACTAATGCCTGGTTACAGGGTGGGCGGGTAACAGCCCACAGCAATGCCCCCGTGCTAAGTTCTGCACAGAGTTATGCTCTATTATAGTTTAGCCAACTCATCCAGCATATATCGGACTATTCTAGGGAGGGTTTCTCTGGTGACTGAGTGGTAAAGAATCCATCTGCAATGCAGGAGATGCAGGAGACTAAAGTTCTATCCCTGGGTTAGGAAAGGGAGGGCAACCCACCCCAGTATTCTTGCCTGGAAAATCCCATGGACAGAGGAGCCTGGCAGCTCTTATTCACACGGTTGCAAAGAATCAGACACAACTGAAGTGACTGAACACATATCCTAGAAAGAAATGCTAAACAGACACATGTTGATATGATTCCTTCTCTTTGGTCTGAACTAGTGGGTTTCTTATTGAACTCTCACGTTCAGTTCACATTCTCACATTTTAGGTTAATTCGGAGAAGGCAATGGCACCCCACTCCAGGACTCTTGCCTGGGAATTCCCATGGAGGGAAGAGCCTGGTGGGCTGCAGCCCATGGGGTCTCACAGAGTGGGACACGACTGAAGTGCCTTCACTTTCACTTTTCACTTTCATGCACTGGAGAAGGAAATGGCAACCCACTCCAGTGTTCTTGCCTGGAGAATCCCAGGGATGGGGGAGCCTGGTGGGCTGCCATCTATGGGGTCACACAGAGTTGGACACAACTGAAGTGACTTAGCAGCAGCATAACACATCCAGGGTAAAAAAAAAAAAACAGAATATGTACAGTACTGTACAGCAGCCTTGAAACTGAACATCTCAATATTTTAATTAGTCACCTAATTTATTTCAGACTTATCAACTACTTGTTGACACTTTTTACTCCTGATAATTCTGTGATTTATTATGACATTGGTTTATCACCAAAGTTTGACAAAGTTTTACAGTATCTTATTCTTAAATTTCTCCAGTCCTTTACCACAATAGATGAATTAATATTTGGCTTAAAAAAGGAAATAAGCAGCCATATATGTTGAACACTTGTTTTCCACTTATGAGTTATTTATATGAGTACATAAGAAATATTTATGTTTGCCAATATAAAGAGAGATAGATTTAAAAATAGTATACAACTACAGATTACCATTAAATACAAAGAATGGTTAGATCCAACAGACCAAAAAAAACTCAAATCTGTTGGATATTCTAGTTACAGAAATGTGCATTATTCTTATATGCTGGATGTCAATAGAGTTGTCAAAATATGTGTCAACATTTTAAAGCAAAGTAGGAAGCAGGTGACTCAATAAATAATTGCTACTAACTCAATAAATTATTAGAGTTAGAGATGAAATTTATTTCCTTCTTCCCAAGATCATGCTCACTACACTTTCATGCTGATATCTTCTCCTTATCCAGGAAATATCTGCCAAAAGGTTTTGCAAGCAATTCCAAATGTGCCAAAAATGCAGATAAATATGTATATATATTAGGAAATATATGACTATGAGTATAGGACACATACGTATGCAATATATAGACATGGCGATAGTTGGATAGCATCAGCAATTCATGAAGTTGGGCAAACTCTGGGAGATAGTAAGGTGCTGGGAGGCCTGGAGTGCTGCAGTCCATGGAGTCACAAAGAGTCAGACACAACTTAGCAACAACATATAGAGTAGGAAATAGCACCCCACTCCAGTATTCTTTCCTGGAAAATTCCATGGGCAGAAGAACATGGAGTCACAGAGTCAGACTTAGCTGAGCAACTGAGTGCACAGTATATATGTATGAGTATGTGCTGGCTCAGTCTCTTCAGTTGTGTCTAACTCTATGTGACCCCATGGGCTGTAGACCACCGGCTCCTCTGGCTATACGATATTTCAGACAAGAGTGCTGGAGAGGGGTGTCATTTCCTCCTTCACAGGATCTTTGCAACCCAGGGATCACATTCATGTCTTCTGTGTCTCATGCATTGCAAGCAGATTCTTTACCTCTGAGCCACCAGGGAAGCCCCAGTATATATGCATACTTATGTATACTACTTTTGGAGGAAATTTTATCTGTAAGCTTTACTAACTTGATTAATCACCATATGAAAACTCTTCAACTCCCATTGCTGTTATTCTAGGAATATTCCAAGAAAAGGAGAGAAACATTAAAATCCATCAATATTTTCTTCCTGTGAGATTTTAGGCCCTGGGCATATGGGAACATGTCAACTTGTGTGATTGAACTGAACAGCTGAAAAATAAATCCTGTTAGTGCAGTAACAAATGTATATACTTACTATGAAATGCTCTTCCATATACTAATGAAGATTTATTTTACAAACATTAGGAGGAAAACAGGCCAAAAATTCAATTCTCATGTTAATATTGATCTATACAATTTCTACCTCTGCACAGTTATCACAGTGTCCTATAAGATATTCTGATCAAATATAATATTTTATTATCATATTCACATCCTCTCATAAATAGAATTGTGAGACAAATTTCCTAGGACTTCTCTCCTTCATGCAAAGTCCTCTGGTTATTAAAGTATGTAGTACTGGGGCAAAGGTACAACTGAGATTAGATAAGCAAGTAAGGTAGGATAATATTTATTTATATATAAGTAAATATGATTTTATTCTCAGGAAACCATCCTGAAACTTAATGTATATATTTTTATCACACAACTGGTTTTGTCCTACATGATATTTTATTACAAAATCATTAGTGTTTCTGCTTGCAATTTAATTAAAAATCTGGGACCAAACGAGAAATATATTTTCAAAAATATGTGTGAGCATGAAAAAGATCAAACTGGAATTTAAAGACCACATGAATATATTTTCCATGGAGGATATTTAGTGTTGAGCTGTTCCTTTAAACTATTTAACCTGCAATACTGACCTCAGGCCCAGTCAACCCATGTCTTTGTTAAATGCTGAGGAGGAAAGAAGTGATTATTTGTACTCCTAAAGTTTCACTTCCAGTGGCTGGATAAGACTGTTAGCAGTAGAAGCGAGCTGAAGATTTTGTAAAGAATAGATGATCCTCTTTGATGAGAGGTACTTAACATTTCCTTAGTAGCCAGCTCTTAGCAGCTGCCTGACTATGGCAGCCACAAGGGTGATGGAGATGGGGCAGTAGTCCCAGGGCCTTTCTCATTCAACCCATCAGCACTGGGGCAAATTACACACTTCACATTTCAATTTTAAAATGTGAGAAATAAAGATAACTTCCAGAAGGCAGAAATGCCTATGATAAACTAGGTTGTTGTTGTTCAGTCACTTAGTTATGTCCAACTATTTGTGACCCCATGGACTGCAGCATGCCAGGCCTTTCTATCCTTCACCATTTCCAGAGCTTGCTCAAACTCATGTCCTTCAAGTCAGTGATGCAATCCAACCATGTCATTCTCTTTATCTCCTTCTCTTCCTGCCTTCAGTCCTTCCCAGCATCAGGGTCTTTTCCAGTGAGTCAGCTCTTTGCATCTGGTGGCCAAAGGATTGGAGCTTCAGCATCAGTCCTTCCAATGAATATACAGGATTGATTTCATTTAAGACTGACTGGTTTGATTTCCTTGTAGTCCAAGGGACTCTCAAGAGTCCTCCAACACCACAGTTTAGTAGCAATGCCTTTATTTTTTCTGGTACAATACACTTATATTTTGCATTGTCTCTAACATGTATTATATAGTCTTATACATTTCTTTACATAAAATTTTTGAATTTCTTGAGAATAAGTCACAAATCCAATTCTTCTTTACATTCATACATTTTCTTTATGTCATTGCACATAGGCCAATGATTGGAGCACAGTAAATATTATATAAAAGTATATATATTTACATTCAGTCAGTTCAGTTCAGTTCAGTTGCTCAGTCGTGTCCAACTCTTTGTGACCCCATGAATCACAGCACACGCCAGATCTCCCTGCCCATCACCAACTCCCGGAGTTCACCCAAACTCATGTGCATCGAGTAGGGGATGCCATCAAGCCATCTCATCCTCTGTCGTCCCCTTCTCCTCTTGTCCCCAACCCCTCCCAGCATCAGGGTCTTTTCCAGTGAGTCAACTCTTTGCAACAGGTAGCCAAAGTATTGGAGTTTCAGCCTCAGCATCAGTCCTTCCAATGAACATCCAGGAATGGTCTCCTTTAGGATGGACTGGTTGGATCTCCTTGCAGTACAAGGGACTCTCAAGAGTCTTCTAAAACACCACAGTTCACAAGCATCAATTCTTCGGTGCTCAGCCTTCTTCACAGTCCAACTCTCACATCCATACATGACCACTGGAAAAACTATACCCTTGACTAGATGGACCTTACTACTATGCAAAAGCCACCAGAACTGAGCTTTTAAAGAGAGATTTTGTGCCTAAATTAAGTCACTAATAAGGAAATTATGCTATAAAATGTTAATATCAACTCAATTAATGATGGCATTAAAATAATCTTATCTTTTTCTATGACTTTTTTGTCACAGTAAATATTTTAATTGATAATATTAAATTCAGGAGAAAGAAGCATTTTAGAAAACACAGTATGAACAAAAGTTATCTGGTATGACATTGTGAAATCTGTTATTATTTAATGTGAATTAATTATTTATGGCTTGAAAAATAGCAACTTTCTGGATATTTTGACACTTTGTGGTGCTTTCTCTGATATAAAATCAGAATTGTATTTTTAATCTATCAAGGTCAAAATATAATTTTTTTATGTGTAAATTTGAGTTAGCCAATGAATACTTCCCAGAGAAAGCACTTACAAGATGAAGCTCATACTCCTTAACTCAAAATTTCACTAATAATAGAAAAGCAAAAACAAAGCACATATTAGCATGGTGCAAATATTCATAGCAAATAGGGAATAAAGGTGGTAGCTATTTTCTTACCAAATTATATTTTGTGCTGTGCCACAAATTAAATATTATAAAGCAATAAAATATAAACACTGTCAAATTATTTAGGATGCATCGTTTTTCATACCAATCATTGTATAATCAGTTATGATTATCTTTTCCAATCCAATGTAACACAGAAGGTGGTAGGAATATAATCATGGTGTTAATAGTATTCTCTAACTTAAAGGAAAACCAATTTTATTATGATTTAATATGGCAACAGTTTGTGGGGTTTTTTGTTTGATTGTTTGTTTCATTGGGGAATAGTTGCTTCACATTGTTGTGTTAGTTTATGCTGTACAACATGGTGAATCAGGTAATGTATACATATGTTCCCTCCTTCTTGAGCCTCCCTCCCTCCCCCTTATCCACCTGACTAGGTCATTGCAGAACACCAGGCTGAGTTCCCTGTGCTGTATAGCAGGTTCCCACCAGCTTTTTATTTTACATATGGTAGTGAATATATGTCAGCGATACTTTCTCAATTCATCCCACTCCTCCTCCAGTGTTTCCACATATCAGTTCTCTATGTTGAGTTTGTATTCTTGCTCTACAACTTGGTTCATCTGTATCATTTTTCCAGATTCCACATTTATATGTTAATATATTTATTTTACTGTTTCTTTTTAACTCTGTATGACAGACTATAGGTCCACCCACAGTTCTACAAGTGATCCAGTTTTATTCCTTTTATGGTTGAGCAATATTTCATTGTCTATGTAAACTATGTGCACATACTCACTTAGTAGCTCAGTTGTGTCCGACTCTGTGATACTTGGATTGTAGCCCATCAGGCTTCTCTGTTCATGGAATTTTACAGATAAGAATATTGGAGTGGGTTACTGTTTCTTCCTCCAGGAGATCTTCCTGACCCAGGGACTGAACACACATCTTTTGTGTCTCCTGCAATGGCAGACAGATTCTTTACCATTGAGCCACCTGGAAAGACATACATGTACCACACTATCTTTATCCATTCATTTGCTGGAAAGTTAAAGTTGACAATTAGACCCAGAAATAGTGTGATTCCACAACAGGAATTACAACACTGTGGGTGTTCTTCTCTATCTTCATCTAATACACGACAGATTTTTCTTATCTTCACTTAGCATTCTCTCCCTCAAGCAAGTTGCCATTCACCCCTTCAAGAGAAGTTTGGATTTAGCTTAGAAGAGATAATTTGAGCAATGAATACTAAAATCCATAGCAAATAGAATAACATGAAAGCAAAAATATTTAAACACATGTTAAAATATATGTTGCTAAGTTTAGATTTATAGAATGCTATAAAGATAGCTGTAGTTGTAAAAGATAGTAGAAAACCGGTTTCTCCTGTTGTTAATATATTATCATGGTGCATTTGTCAAAATAAAGAAGCTGTCATTAACACATTAGTATTAGCTAAACTCTAGATATTACATGGATTTCACTTTTCTATTAATGTCTTCTTTCTATTTCAGGATAGACCTGTTACAGGATCCCACACTTCATGTGTTTAAGGTATCTTTGCCAGATTTCTGAGCTCTAAAGTTACTACTTTTCTCTTTACATACCTCTTCTTGGGAAGCAAGCCCCTAAGTCTACCTCAACCAGGGGTTGGGGTAGGGGTGTGGGTGGAGTAGAAGGTGGAGGGTCTGGTAATTAAGCATGTCTCCTGAAGAGAAAAGCACCTATATATGCTGTTTTGAATTGTTCTGCAAAGAAGACTTGTCCTTTTAACCCTCATATGTTTATTTATTCAATAACTTACTTTTAGTTGGCATTTTTACTTAAAATATTTACCCAGCTTTATCAATATATAACTGACATATAATATTGTGTAAGTTTAAGGGCTACAACATGAAGATTTGATACTTAAATATTGTGAAATGATTATCATAATAGGGTTAGTTAACATTTCCATCGATGCTGGGAGCCAGCACAGGAGATCCCACCCATGACAAGGTCATGCAGACAGGCCTGACGGGGAAGGCAGAATCAGGACTCGAGGGATTGCCTGGATCAATCCCACCATGACAAGATCATGCGGAGAGACCTGACAAGCAAGATGGATCAGTACTTGAGGGATCCCCTGGACCTGCTCAAGCATCTACCCTAAAACCAGAATCTGTCTGTTTTACTATTTCATGCCTCTCACCAATACCTCTGACATTAATGGAGGGCTATCCCCAACCACATTTCTCTAAAGAAAATAAACTTAGAGTTTTAGTTAATAAGTCTCCTGGGCATAATAAGAGTGTTCCAGTCCAAACCCCTCTGATGACTTTGTAGCTTGCCTGAAGGTTTGTTCAAGACTCCTGCAGTTATGCATGTGATTGTTTATGGCCTCCCAACTGTGAGAGGAACAGAAAGCCTATAATATTCTAAAAATATAGAGATTTTAGGGGAGTTAAGAAATTATTAGAATAGCACTGGTGGAGGGTTTTATTGTTGAACCAATACTTGCTGCTAAGTTTCCATACCTACCCCTTACCCATTGTGTCTTTGAGAATATACATTAATTACTATAGCTGTTATGTGGGAAAAATAAGTTGTTGCCTTTGATTTAACCACATCAGGCCTTGAGTTAATAAATTTTTTCCATGTTATAGCCCACTTCACCCTTAACCTATAGGAATGTAACCTTATCTAGTGCTTTTGGAGAGTGGCACCTGACTTAAGAAAAATCACCTTTGGAGAAAGTAAGTTTTCTGGTTGACTAATCATTATCAGTAAGGGTCATAAAAATGTTAGCAGGCCTTCTGGCCCAGAAAATGATGTAAATCACCTAAGACCTTTGTATATCGGAGGGAATACAGAAAGAAAGCCTGGTCTTGATAAGGGTCAGGACTGCTGACCCTGCATGACTCTGTATCTTCCATTATTCTCTATGTACAACTTAAGGTATAAAAGCTCTCTGTAAAAATAAAGCTGTGGGCCTTGCTCATTGAAGCTTAGTCTCCCTGTGTCGTTCTTTCTTTCTCTTTGTTTTCAAGCTGACTCCCTGGAGTGCAGGGTCCCTCTGAGTTCACTTCTCTGCCCGGGCTTTAAGGCCCATGCAAGAGGGTGCCCAAGGTCGGGGACCTTCCACTATTCAAGAGAGTGCCTGTGGCCTACGTGAAAAGTGAAAGTCCCGTGCTGGGGCTTTATTGGCTTTCTATGTAAACCAAGAAATATCAGCCTCTTTCTCTCCTCTATTTTCTTAACTGCAGTATTCTCTCTTTATCTCTCTCTATATCTCTAAATCTTTTTCCAGTTGCCAATGCTGTCACCCTGAGGATACCATGGATCCAACCAGGGCTGGACCCAGGTACATCACCTGTTATTAACCCTTGTGTATGCATGTGTGTGTGGTCAGAATATTTGAAATCTAATCTCTTAGTAGCTTTCAGTTATATAGTATCAATACTGTTGTTAACTCTAGTCACCAGGCTGTACATTAGAACCCAGAACTTACTCAACTTATAACCATAATTGTGCATCCTTTAACCAACATCTCCTAATTTCTCCACCCTTCAATCTTTGGTGACCACAATCCTTTCTTCTGCTTCAATGTGTATGACTGAGTTTGGATTTTTAAAACATAGCATACAATTTGACTTAACATAATGATCTCAAGGTCTATCCATGTCGTACAAATGTCAAGATTTTCTTCTTTCTCATGGCTGAATAATATCCCATTGTGTGTATAAAATATCTCCTTTATTCATTTGTAGAGAGACCTTTTGTTTGGATATATTGGTTATTGTGAATAACTCTGCAACAAACATGGGAGTGCAGATGTCTGTTACTGATTTCACTTTCTTGGCTGTACACCCAGAAGTGGGATTATTGGATCATATGGTAGTTCTATTTTTCACTTGGTGATGAACCTCCATCATGAAATGTTTTCCATAATGGCCAGAACATCTCATATTCCTACCTTCAGTGCACCAGAATTCCTTTTTTGCCACATCCTATCTCTTGGCTTATTGACGGTAGCCATTCTAACAAGGGTAACTATATTTCCAACAGGTATAAAGTGATATTGGATAGGTACTTTCCTGATGAGTATCCATGTTATCTTTGCTGTTGAGCATCTCTTCATGTATTTGTTGGGCACCTGTATCTCTTCATTGGAAACTGGTTTACACAAGCACTCTGTCCATATTTTAGTCATTGTTTTCTTACTGTTGACCTTTATGATTTTCTTATATATTTTGTCACCCCTTACCAGATTGATGTAGAATTTGCAAATATTTTTTCCCGTTTCATAGGTTGTCTTTTAATTTTGCTAAAATTTAATTATTCTTTTCTTGTGAATTCACTCATACTTCTCTTTGTAACATACCAATTTATGAAATATATATAATTTGTTAAATTATGAAATACTTGACAAATGCTAAATGTGCCTGATGGTGAGATTACACAAAGAATTGATGCTTTTGAACCTTGGTGTTGGAAAAGAGTCTTGAGAGTCCCTTGGACTGCAAGGAGATCCAATCAGTCCATTCTGAAGGAGATCAGCCCTGAGATTTCTTAGAAGGAATGATGCTAAATCTGAAACTCCAGTACCCTGGACACCTCATGGGAAGAGCTGACTCACTGGAAAAGACTCTGATGCTGGGAATGATTGGGAGTAGGAGGAGAAGGGGACAGAGGATGAGATGCCTGATGGCATCACTCACTCGATGGAAGTGAATGTGAGTGAACTCCTGGAGTTTGTGATGGACAGGAAGGCCTGGCATGCTGAGATTCATGGGGTTGGAAAGAGTCCTATATGACTGAGTGACTGAACTGAACTGATAAAGAATAAAACCACCAGTGCAGGAGACATAGATGTGGGTTCAACCCCTTTTTGGAAAGATCTCCTGGAGAAGTCGTGGCAACCCAGTCCAGTATTCTTGCCTGTAGAATTCCACGGATAGATAACTCTGGCAGGCTAGTCTGTGAGGTCTGTAGAGTTGAACACGACTGAGGAACAAACACATACACATGTGTAAGTTAAGTGTCATGCAAATTAAAACATTCTATTTCTGTGTAAATGTTTTTTCAAGTTTGCAATAAATTTTCTGTTTTAAGAAAGATGGTGTTACATATCTAAAATATAATCAATCTTCCAATAGATATAAACTGACCTTGAAAAATGTTATCTTTTAGTGGTAGTGGTATATTAAAGTGGAGTATAAAAATTATGTTTTAAATCATATGCTAATTAAACATCAGAGAAACTTCAAATAAAAAACAGTGATCATATGAACAGGTACCCCAAATATGGTACAATGAAATTATATAATATGAATTAATATATGTTGAAACATGAATAATTAATGTCTACTTATATTGTAGACCTTAAAGCAATATGGGAAAACAGTCAGAAATGGGTAAGCTCTATTTAGAGAAGATGCCCAGAAACCAGTATTGTGAAATAAAAGATGAAAAAAGAGAACTTTAGAATTTGGGACACCAAGATGAATTGGTTTTCCATATTTTAAAAATGACTTACAAAGTACAACTCTAGAGTAAATGGGCAAAGTACATATTCTTTCATTTTAGAGAATGCTTTCCTTAACAACTGTTTTTCATTTTGAAATATTATACTAAGTCCTTATCAAGATGAGTGAAACAAATCAGTACCAAGTTAATATAATAAAATGGTAGGATGTCAAAAAATAAAGAAACATGCCAACTCAAACTATTGGAAACAATACCATAGGAAATATCATAGTTCTGGCATTAGAATTTATCCTAAAGATAACAATACTAGCTTACTTTGTTTTTGTGTGTATATGTCTACATGTTTTGTGTGATTCCTTTTCCTGTTTTTTTAGTTGCAGTACTGACATGTAACATTGTGCAGATTTAAGGTGTACAATTTGTTGATGTGTTGCATGTATGAAATAAGTGATTAGCACTCAGGTTTAGCTGACCCCTCTATCACATGACATCATTACCACCTCTTTTTTATGGTGAGAAAAATTTTCTAGTTTTTTTAGTAACTTTAAAGATAAAGTTTTAATTCAATCCATTGACTTAAGCTCCACACTTTGTGTGTGTGTATGTGTGTGTGTGTGTGTGTGTGTGTGTGATGAGTCCAGTGTTACAGATACAGCTTAGTGTCTCTAAATTTAGACTTCTTAAAAGCTCATTTTCAACTCTTCTTTCCTTGAATAAAGTAGAAGTGATTAAAATGTTCAATTACACAATCAACTGACAAATAACAAGCTACACAACAGATTTAAGAAAGGAATTAAACTCAACAGAGCACATAGATACTAAAATTAGCCTATTTCCGAGTAATTGTTTAACATCTTGTAAATTCAAATGCAATTAATAATTTTCCCTAACCTTTATGAATATGGGCTTTGAATAAAGACATTTCAACTTTCTATTTGAGAAAAATACTCTTCATTTTGAGTTTTGAGTGACATTTTAAAATTATAAGGTTAGAATTTTTTAACAAGTGATAAATGCTCATTTTAAAAATAAAAATAAACTCCCATGA
>SJYC01065946.1:0-11210 GCA_006408675.1 Madoqua kirkii | reverse complement strand
GGAGGCCTGGCGTGCTGCGATTCATGGGGTTGCAAAGAGTTGGACACGACTGAGTGACTGAACTTGAACTTATAGACCACAGCTGGCAACACCTTCTGTCCATGGGATTTTCCAAGCAAGAATACTAGAGTGGATTGCCAATTCCTCCTCCAGGGGATCATTTGGACCCAGGGAGCAAGCCCATGCCTCCTGAACTGCAGGTGGACTCTTTACTATTGCACCACCTGGGAAGCCTTAATCAGTATGTAATTTATAGTTTGACCTCCATATCCATGATTCTGATTCCTTCATGTCCTTGGATTCAACCAACCACCATTCCTAAGTATTTACTATTGAAAAATACTATCATGTAAGTGAATTTGCACAGTTCAAACTGCAATTTTCAAGTCAACTATGTTTATAATGGCTGTTTATTTCCTCTTCTACCAATCCTAACAACTTCATCTGTTCTTGATTATACTTGATTGTATTTAACTGACACCATAGAATTGCTATATTTTCCTGTTTTCCATGACTGCTAATGTTTCCTTGGATCTTATTCATAGTAAATTATATCTTCTTGGGTGTTGGAAGTATTTGAATTTCTATACCTATTCTTGAGGTTTGTTCTAGGATTTAGTTAAATTAATTGGAAATTATTTGACACTTTTGAGTCTTGCTACAAAAATATCTTAGTTGGAACCAAAGCTGCATTCCTGGAGCTAGTTATGCCTACTAATGAGTATTTTATGCAAAGGTTGGGTACTCTGAATAATTACCTACAAATTATAAGGTTTTCCAATGTACCTTGTTGGGATAGTTATGATATAACAGCCTCTGTGGGCAGTGGACTCTATTCAATATAATCCTTTTGAACTGATTTTTTTCAAAGATGTATCATTTCCTCATTTACCTGTGATGAGCAGTACTCTGCTGAATTCACAAGAGGGACCCTCTGCTAGTGACCCTCCTCTGTTCTCTGGCATTCTTCCTCTCTGAAACTCTCTCCCCTTGGCACTCAGTCTATAGTCTCTAGCTACCTTTTATCTTTCCAGATTCTTACCTCCATTTATACAACTCAAAGAGCTTTCCAGATCTGCCTGAGTCTTTCCTCCTTGTGCCATTATCTAGAAATTCTCTTGAGGCAATAAACTTGGAAATTATAGAACTCATTTCATTTTTCTGGTTTCTCTGGGATTACTGTCTTGCATTTCCTAATAAACTATAGTTTTATATATTTTTTCTTGATTTACATTTGTTTCAAAGAGTATCCAATATTCTGTCTTGGCTAGAAACAATCTTAATTAATTTTACCACCTATGCTGTTTGAATGATCTAATTCTACTTGACTGTAGAATTCATCTACATGCAGAATTTTTCACAAGGGAGAGAATTTTTAAGCTTTCACCTTAGTTTATATATAAATCATAATCATTGAAGATGGATTCCCTAAGGACCTTTAACTTACTATTTTGGTTTTTAATCCCTAAGATCTAGCAAAAGGTCTAAGGTGTAGTTAATTCTGATTGATGGTTCTGTAGGAATAAAAAGCTAAATTAAAGAATGTAAAAGAGAAATAATTTGATGCTGAATTTCTCTCTTCTGGATTGAATGTTTATGGCCCACCAAAATTCATATGTTAAAATACTACCCCCTAGTGGGACTGTATTTGGAAATAGGTCCTCTAAAGGAAGTAATGACAGAGAAGGCCCACTCCAGTACTCTTGCCAGAAAATCCCATGGACGGAAAAGCATGATAGGCTACGGTCTATGGGGTCGCGAAGAGTCGGACACCACTGAGCGACCTCACTTTCACTTTTCATTTTCATGAATTGGAGAAGGAAATGACAACCCACTCCAGTGTTCTTGCCTGGAGAATCCCAGGGACGGCAGAGCCTGTTGGGCTGGCGTCTATAGGGTCGCACAGAGTCGGACACAACTGAAAAGCGACTTAGCAGCAGCAACAGCAGCAGCAAGGAAGTAATGAAGGATAAATGAGGTCATTTTAGGGTGGTGTTTAATCCAATAGGATTGGTGTTTTTATAAGAAGAAACACTAGACAGTTCAGTCTTTTGCTCTCCGCATGTACACACAAAAAGGCCTGTGATCACACTGAGAATGTGGCCATTTACAAGCCAGGGGAAAAGCTCTCACCAGAAAAATTACCATACTTCCACTCTGATCTCAGACTTCCATCTTCTAGAACTATGAGGAAGTAAGTTTCTTTTCTTTAAGTCACCCAGTCTATGGTATTTTGTTATGATAACCTGAGCACACAAATATGCCATCTAAACTTGGGAAATATTGAAAAAATAAATTTAAAAAATTATTGAGAAGATGGGAATCACTTAAATGATTGAGAGTCTCTATAAATCCTATTTAATGACTCATTTATAAAAATTCAATATCCAACATGGAAGTTTTCTATGTGCCTCTTTTAGTAGTCACCTTTTCTTATTTTAATTAAATTACATTAGAGAAGAATATATTATTTATTCAAAAGAGGTTTTCCATAAAATGATACAATCAGTCTCAGAATACTATCTTTGTATATTAAATTTACTTCCAGTTGGCATTTCTGAATTTCTGGACCAAATATCAGAAATGATGTGTAGAAACCTAATGCTGGATGATAACCAACAGATGGAAATTTTTGCTGTTTTGACTCCAGGGGAAGATAGTTTGTTATGTAATTGTGAATTCTATTTTAAAATTTTTATTTAAACACTAACATGGACACATCTTTTAAAAAGTCACTGATTAAGTTAATAATGTTTGAACTTGACTCTCGCTTTGCTGCTTTTTCCTTTTTCTTTTCATCTAGGATCAGTTTTATATGGATCATAAGTAATATGTGGACCCTCTGCTGAGTTGCATTAGAGCCCTGAGACTGAAACAAGCTTCACAAAGTCCTCTGGCATGTCCTAATATTATAGTTTTAAAAATTAATTACTTGAAGAAAGAATTTTTATTAATACTAAGACCTTTGTGTGTATACTTTCTTTGAGTTTACAAAGCACTGAGAGTTTAAAAGGCCCCATAAAATCAGTCTTTACTCTGTCAGTCATATATGGCAAGTATTAACCTCATTTTACAAATGAGAAATCCAAAACTGAAAGAGGATAAGTCTCTGGCCTCCCCGTTAAAAAGTAGGAGACCACACTCAGATTTTGCTCTGGTCTTAGGTCTATATCATGTAAATCTTAATTAGCACCTGTCTTCTGATTAAAGTGACCAGTTGATAGTTTGCACAGTTACAGATGCAGATTCATAGTCTCCTCTTAGAGAAACGTGTTTATCACTCTCCACCTGACATTAGCAATGTAATCCAAATTATCCAAATTAAATTTGACAGCATTCAAAAACAATTTTTTAATCAGAAAGACAGAATGTTTTTTCTTAGAATAGTATTTTAAGAGCTGTGATCTTAGAAGATTGCTAGAAAAGAGACCATCAACTCCTTATGACTGATGTGATAAAGTTTCAAAAGCTTTGAAATAACTTTGATAGTGATAGGAATTATAGTATTATAAAGAAACACTATTTCAGAAAGTTTTCCGAAAGAAATAATCATTAGCAATAGACAAATATAATAAATGGTTAGTGATCCAAATAGGAGAAGATGAAAGGAATAATGAGTTATCCTAGAGGAATCTTTTTTTTTTTTATTATTAGTTTAAGGAGAATACAGGCTTCAAATTGGTTTCTTGTCAGTGGGAGAGAGAGAAATTTTCTTTAATTCCATGGTGCTATTGTGACACTGGATACTGTTTCTTAATTACCACAGAATGCAATATATCAAAGCAACATGTGGCTGAATAGATGGAAGAATTGTCTAATGCAGAAAAAGTCTGTTTAAAATTTGTCACTACTTTCTCCCCTCCTCCATTATATGTTCACATGTGGAGTTACATAGTAGTTATAGTTTCATCTGAGGTCATCTTATCATTCTGGGACACTAGTTACAAATAGGAGCCATATTTTATATGGCATGAGGCAAACACAAAATGGCACTTTATCACTATCAGCCCAAATGGAAGTTTCCCATTTTCCCCTTGATCAGTACCTGGTTGGAAAACATATGGTACATGGCTAACACTGAACAAATGGTAGTGATTATTGTTATTACCCACTCTTCCTAAATGAAACTTTCGTCAGTTCAGCATTTCACTTAATTTCTTTAGCTAATCTGCAATTCCTTGATTTTGTGAAACTTTTAACTTTATGTACCCTAGAAAAGGTTCCTTTCAGAACTAAATCATGACACATGTCCACTATAAAAATGTTGTCATTTTTCCAGCAGCCAAGTGGAAAGATTTATGACATAGTTTATTTGTAAAGCTTAGGGACAATTTACAGAAGCCTTGCCAGCCTAGAAAGGATTACTGGCCAAATCTTGAATCTCTGTCCAACATGATTTCTCTCAACACTTTTGAAATTTTATGAATTATTATTTATCAACTGACATATCACAAAATTACAAAATGCCTGAGACTACATTTTCTAATAAAGCATAATATTTAAAAAAATAATTCCTGTCAAAATAAGTTCTTCCTAATTCTTGTGAAGTACATGCAGCAGATGAGCTATCCAGGTTCTCTATACGTTACATCTGATGGCATCTGAGTCTCAGCATTCCCCATATTGGCATGGACAGTATGCAAAATGTTTGATGTTGAAATTAATTTGATAATGGCTTGTTAAACAAGTGTAAAAGAGTTTCTTTACTCCAAAATTTCTTAGTGCCTTGGCTCTACAAACACATATTATAAATCTCCTAGAGGGAGCTACAGAGTGTGCAACATTTAGCAAACCCATTTGCCTGTGGAATATACTTTTCAAGCAAATTTAGTTGAGGACCGTGCTGCTGTCTAATTGTCAAGTCATGTCTGACTCTTTGTGACCCTGTGGACTGTAGCATGTCCCTATTCCTCACCATCTCCTGGCATTTGCCCAAATCCTTGTCCGTTTCTCCAAAGAGTATTCAGCATTGATTTCCTTTAAGATTGACTGTTTTGATCTCCTCACTGTCTAAGGCACTTTCAAGAGTCCTCTCTAGCACCACAGTTCAAATTCTTTGCAGCTCAGACTTATTTCTTGTCAGCTCTCATATTTGTATGTGACTACTGGAAAGACCATAGATTTGACTATCCACACCTTTGTCAGCAAAGTGATGTTTTTGCTCTTTAACACCCTTTCTAGGTTTGCCATAGCTTTTCTGCCAAGAAGCAATTGTCTTCTAATTTCATGGCTGCAGTCACTATCTGCAGTGGTTTTTGGAGCCCAAGAAGAGGAAATCTGTCACTGCTTCTACCTTTTCCCTGTCTATGTGCCATGAAGTGAAGAGACCAGAAACCATGATCTTAGTTTTTTTAATAATGAGTTTTAAGCTGGCTTTTTTACTCTCCTCCTTCAATCTCATCAAGAGGCTCTTTAGTTCCTCTTCACTTTCTGCCATTAGAGTGCTATCACCTGTATATCTGAGTTTGTTGATATTTCCCCTGTCAGTCTTGATTTCAGCTTGTAGCTCATCCAGCCTGGCATTTTGCATGATGTGCTCTGCATATAAGTTAAATAAACAGTGACAATCAACACCATTATACTCCTTTCTCAGTCCTGAACCAGTTAGTTGTTCCATACATGGTTATAACTGTTGCTTCTTAACCAGCAAACGGGTTTCTCAGGAGACAGGTAAGATGGTCTTGTATCCTCATCTTTTTAAGGGTTTTCCACACTTTGTTATGATCTACACAGTCAAAAGCTTTAGCATAGTCAGTAAAACAGAGATAGGTGTTTTTCTGGAATTCCTTTGCTTTCTCTATGATCCAGCGAATGTTGGCAATTTGATCTCTGCTGCTTCTGCTTTTTCTAAACCTAGTTTGAACATCTGGAAGTTCTTGGTTCACATAATGCTGAAGCCTAACTTGGAGACTATTGAGCATAACCTTCCTAGCATGGGAGATGAGTGCAACTGTCTGATGCTTTGAACATTCTTTAGTGCTGTCCTCCTTCAGTTGGGATGAGGATTGACCTTTTCCAGTACTGTGGCCACTGCTGGATTTTCCAAATTTGCTGACATGTGGAATGCAGCACTTTAACAGCATCATCTTTTAGGGTTTCAAATAGCTCTGCTGAAATTTTATGACATCCACTAGCTTTATTGGCAGCAGTGCTTCCTAAGGCCCACATGACTTTACACTCTAGAATGTCTAGCTCTGAGTGAGAGACTACACCATCATGGTTATTATCTATCTGGGTCATTAAGATCTTTTTTGTACAGTTCTTCTGGGTATTCTTTCCATCTCTTCTTGATTATTTCTGCTTCTATTAGGTCTTCACCATTTCTGTCCTATATTGTGCCCATATTTGGTTAAAATATTCCTTTGATATTTCCAATGTTCTTGAAGAGCTCTCTAGTTTCACTCTTTCTGTTGTTTTCCTCTATTTCTTTGCATGGTTCATTGAATTTTGTCTCTCCTTTCTGTTCTCTGAAACTCTGCATTTAGTTGGATGTACTTTTTTCTTTCTCACTTGCTTTTTGCTTTTCTTCTTTTCTTAGCTATTTGTAAAGCCTCCTTGGAGAACCACTTTGCCTTCTTGCTTTTCTTTTTCTTTGGGATTGTTTTGTTCACTGTACATAATATTCCTGTACAATATTATGGGTCTCATTTATAGTTCTTTAGGCACTCTATTTACTAGATTTAGTCCCTTGAATCTGTTCATTACTTTCACTGTATATTCACAGAGACTTGATCTAAGTCATACCTGACTGGCCTAATGCTTTTCCCCACTTTTCCTTAGTTTAAGCCTGAATTTTGTTATTAGGAGCTGATGATCTGAGCCACAGTCAGCTCCAGGTCTTGGTTTTGCTGACTATATACAGCTTCTCCTCTTTCAGCTACAAAGAATGTAATCAATCTGATTTCAGTTTTGACCATTTCGTGATGTCCACATGTAAAATCATCTCCTGTGTAGTTGAAAAAGGGTGTTTGTTATGATCACTGTGTTCTCTTCACAGAATTCTGTTAGCCTTTCCCTGCTTAATTTTGTACTTCAACACCAAGCTTGCCTGTTGCTCCAGGTATTTCTTGACTTCCTACTTTTATATTCTAGTCCCCTATGATGATAAGCCATCTTTTTTTGGTTTTAGCTATAGGAGGCCTGCATAGAACTGATCAACTTGAGCTTCTTCTGCATTGGTGGGGTGATGTTGAATGGCTTACCTTGGAAATGAACAGAGATCATTCTGTTGTTTTCAAGGTTGCACCCAAGTTCTGCATGTCAGAATCTTCTGTTGATTATGAGGGCTACTCTATTTCTTCTATGAGAGACTTGACCACCATAGTAGATATAATGGTCATCTGAATTAAATTCACCCATTCCCATCCAATTTTGTTCACTGTTTCCTAAGATGTTGATTTTGAAGATCTACTGTTGAGCAAATAATCATATTGTGACTTTTAATGAGTGAATCATAGTTCAAATATGGAAATAATCTATGGATTGCTATTATAAAGATATAAATTAGAGGAAAATGCATTTAATTATATCTCAGTTCAGTTCAGTCACTCAGTTGTGTCCGATTCTTTGTGACCTTATGAATCACGGCGCACTAGGCCTCCCTGTCCATCATCAACTCCCGGAGTTCACTCAAACTCACGTCCATCAAGTCAGGGATGCCATCCAGCCATGTCATTCTCTGTCGTCCCCTTCTCCTCCTGCCTCCAATCCCTCCCAGCATCAGGTTCTTTTAGAATGAGTCAACTCTTCTCATGAGGTGGACAAAGTATTGGAGTTTCAGCTTTAGCATTAGTCCTTCCAATGAACACCAAGGACTGATCTCCTTCAGAATGGACTGGTTGGATCTCCTTTCAGTCCAAGGGACTCTTAAGAGTCTTCCCAACATCAGAGTTCAAAAGCATCAATTCTTTGGCGCTCAGCTTTCTTCATAGTCTAACTCTCACATCCATACATGACCACTGGAAAAACCATAGCCTTGACTAGACAGACCTTTGTTGGCAAAGTAATGTCTTTTTAATATACTATCTAAGTTGGTTATCTATTTCTGCTTTATTGACTATGCCAAAGCCTTTGACTGTGTGGATCACAATAAACTGTGGAAAATTCTGAGAGAGATGGGAATACCAGACCACCTGACCTGCCTCTTGAGAAGTCTGTATCCAGGTCAGGAAGCAACAGTTAGAACTGGACATGGAACAACAGACTGGTTCCAAATAGGAAAAGGAGTATGTCAAGGCTGTATATTGTCACCCTGCTTATTTAACTTTTATGCAGAGTACATCATGAGAAACGCTGGACTGGAAGAAACACAAGCTGGAATCAAGATTGCTGGGAGAAATATCAATAACCTCAGATATGCAGATCACACTACCCTTAAGGCAGAAACTAAAGAAGAACTGAAGAGCCTCTCTATGAAAGAGAAAGAGGAGTGAAAAAAGTTGGCTTAAAATTCAACATTCATAAAATGAAGATCCGGTCCCATCACTTCATGGGAAATAGATGGGGAAACAGTGGAAAGAGTGGCTGACTTTATTTCAGATGGTGACTAACGCCATGAAATTAAAAGATGGTTACTCCTTGGAAGAAAAGTTATGACCAACCTAGACAGCATATTCAAAAGCAGAGACATTACTTGCCAACAAAGGTCCATCTAGTCAAGGCTATGGTTTTTCCCAGTAGTCACGTATGGATGTGAGTTGGACTGTGAAGAAGGCTGAACGCCGAAGAATTCATACTTTTGAACTGTGGTGTTGAAGAAGCCTCTTGAGAGTCCCTTGGACTGCAAGGAGATCCAACCAGTCCATTCTGAAGGAGATCAGCCCTGGGATTTCTTTGCAAGGAATGATGCTAAAGCTGAAACTCCAGTTTTTTGGCCACCTCATGCAAAGAGTTAACTCATTGGAAAAGATTCTGATGCTGGGAGGGATTGGGGTCAGGAGGAGAAGGGGACAACAGAGGATGAGATGGCTGGATGGCATCACTGACTCTATGGATGTGAGTCTGAGTGAACTCCAGGAGATGGTAATGAACAGGGAGGCCTGGTGTGCTGCAATTCATGGGGTCGCAAAGATTCGGACATGACTGAGTGACTAAACTGAACCGAGGTTGGTTATAATTTTCCTTCCAAGGAGTGTCTTTTAATTTCATGGCTGCAGTCACCATCTGCAGGGATTTTGGAGCCCAAAAAATAAAGTCTGACACTGTTTTCACTTTCCCCCATTTATTTCCCAGGTATTAGGTTATATTATTAGATCAAAAGGGTCAATAAAATTTATAAATAAATTTATTGTTTTAGTTTTCCATGTAAGAGCCATAAAATTGCTGATGATTATTTTACATAACCTAGTGTATTTAATAATTTACAAAATACAAATCACATTTTTCATTTTAGAATTATTAAATAGAATTTGACATATTTAATATATATTTTAGTTTTGGAAGAAAATCTGAATTATGGATGAGAGACAGAATAAAGAAGTGAAAATGGTACACTATTATGGCATAATCAATAATCACCACACTTCTTATTTACTTGTAAAAATTCTAAAATGAACAATAGGTAAGTTAATGACTGTACAATACTCCAGCAGAAAGGAAAAACAAAATGAAAGAGGATTTTGTTGACTACTGTATCAGTAATGAGCTGGAATTTTTTTACATGCAAGGTGAAGTACAAGCCTCATCATTCATTTACCACTGAAAAGGCTAGAATTGAGGGGCTGGCTTTAGGTAGGTGTTGCAAAGTCTAAAAAGACATGGAGAGGTTGGTAGTCAAGAATTCATAAATTTTTGAAAATAATATCTCATAAAAATTTTTGAAAAGCTAGAATTAATTAACTTTGGGAATTATGAATGAGGGTGAAAAAAAGTGAAAGTTGCTTAGTTGTGTCTGACTCTTTTTGACCTGATAGACTGTAGCCTGCAGGCTTCTGTGTCCATTGGATTCTCCAAGCAAGAGTACCCTTCTCCAGGAGAGCCTCCCAATCCAGATATCAAACCCAGGTCACCTGCATTGCAGGCAGATTTTTACCATGTGAGCCATCAGGGAAGGCGGACAAGACTATTTTCAGGATGACTCTGACACAGTCATTCTAAATGGTAAGGAACCAAGACTATAACTATCACCAGCACTTGAAATAAAATGAGAATATAGCTTGGAAATATTGCTACTTTAGATAGAAAAGAGGACCATAAACTATTTAGTATAGACTTGTGATACAGATGGTAGTTACTTTTTATTGAAATTCTGTACTATCCTTTTTTGAGAAAAAAATGCATAAATATATATACACATATTCATACACATATATATATAACTTATAAGTATTGAAAATATACACTCAATAGAAAATTAAAATATTCATATCTGAGTTCATACTTTTAAATTATTTAAGAGTCTGCATAAGTGACAATAATCTGACTCATGGACAACTCAATAAATCCAAGTTTTTAATGATCAGTTTAACAGTATAAAATTAGATGAAACAGAGAAGGGGAAGAGTTAGGATAAAGTGTAACAATAGCATCAGTGACTAACTGTAAAGTATGTTTTGAAATACAAGGCAGTGAAAATATATGAACAGGTTTGATTTCTAAAGCTACTTTATTAACTTGTTAGTCATTTTAAAAAGACTAATGATTCATATGAATAACTTCATCATGTACAAAATGTGGAGAGTAATACATGCATCCTTTGTAGGATTATTAGAAGAATCAGGTATTTTGTAAACAAAATATTTGGCAGTTAATAATAGAACTGTTTATTGATAATCTACTATGTGTTTTAATGTTAATTTTATAGAGAAGTTAATTGAGACTCAGAAAAATTTAGTTAAAAATAGCCCAATAAATTCCTGCAATCTGAATCCAGCTCTCTTGATTTCTAACTCAGTGCTGTCTATTATACCAGACATCTCTCCATCTTCTATAGTTCATCATAGTTTCACATTTCCTTTGTTGAGAATTTTTCATTTTTTAACCTGTCCTACTATATTTTATGTATTATCTTTATCCATAAATTATAAGCTTTTAAAGGCTCATCCATATTTATATCTCTTATTTTATTGCAAAACGATTTAAATATCATAGATGTTTCAAAATGCCTATTGAATGAATAAATTAATGAATTAGAAAAGAATGGCTGCAGTAATTAAATTCCTTTTCAATGGATCCAAGAACCCAACTAATTCTGAATTCTTCTTTAGTGAATG
>SJYC01065944.1:0-18981 GCA_006408675.1 Madoqua kirkii | reverse complement strand
GCGTTCCAGTTCCCTATAATGGAAAGGACATCTTTTTTGGGTGTTAGTTCTAAAAAGTCTTGTAGGTCTTCATAGAACCGTTCAACTTCAGTTCTTCAGTGTTACTGGTTGGGCATAGACTTGGATAACTGATACTGAATGGTTTGCCTTGGAAACAAACAGAGATCATTCTCTCATTTTTGAGACTGCATCCAAGTACTACATTTTGGACTCTTTTGTTGATCATGATGGCTACTCCATTTCTTCTGAGGGATTCCTGCCCGCAGTAGTAGATATAATGGTCATCTGAGTTAAATTCACCCATTCCAGTCCATTTTAGTTCACTGATTGCTAGAATGTTGATGTTCACCCTTGCCATCTCTTGTTTGACCACTTCTAATTTGCCTTGATTCATGGACCTGACATTCCAGGTTCCTATGCAATATTGCTCTTTACAGCATTGGACCTTGCTTCTATTACCAGTCTCATGCACAATTGGGTATTGTTTTTGCTTTGGCTCCATCCCTTCATTCTTTCTGGAGTTATTTCTCCACTAATCTCCAGTAGCATATTGGGTACCTATTGACCTGGGGAGTTCTTCTTTCAGTATCCTATCATTTTGCCTTTTCTTACTGTTCATGGGGTTCTCAAGGCAAGGTATGACCTAAATCAAATCCCTTATGATTATACAGTGGAAGTGAGAAATAGATTTAAAGGCCTAGATCTGATAGATAGAGTGCCTGAATAACTATGGAATGAGGTTTGTGACATTGTACAGGAGACAGGGATCAAGACCATCCCCATGGAAAAGAAATGCAAAAAAGCAAAATGGCTGTCTGGGGAGGCCTTATCTGGGTTTCTCTTACCTTGGGCATAGAGTATCTCTTCACAGCTGCTCCAGCAAAGCACAGCCGCTGCTCCTTACCTTGGACGAAGTGTATCTCCTTACTGCAGCCCTTCCTGACTTTAACCGTGGGATGGTTCCTCTAGGCCCTCCTGTGCCACGTAGCCACCAGTGCTTGGCTTGTTCCTCCTGGCCGCTGCTCCTGGCTCGGGTGCGGGATGGCTCCTCAAGTCCACCACCCCTGGCCTCGGGCGCGAGGTGGCTTCTCCTGGATGCCCCTGGCCTGCGACGCTGGGCAGCTCCTCTTGGCCGCTGCCCCTGGCCTCAGATGGGGGTAGCTCCTCTCGGCTGCTGCCCCTGACCTCGGACATGGGGTAGCTCCTCCCGGCCACCGCCCCGACCTTGGACTTGGGCAGTTCCTCTAGGCAGTTCCTGTTGAGCCTGAAGAATTTTGAGCATAAATAACCTTACTAGTATATGAAAAGAGTGCGAATGTATGATAATTTGAACATTCTTTGGCTTTGCCCTTCTTTGGGATTGGAATGAAAACTGACCTTTTCCAGTCCTGTGGCCACTGCTGAGTTTTCCAAATTTGCTTACATATCAAGTGCAATACTTTAACAGCATGGATCATTATTGCATATGTGAGTGCATGCCTGCTTAGTTGCTTCAGTTGTGTCTAACTCTTTGTGACCCTATGGACTGTAGCCCACCAGGCTCCTCTGTCCATAGGATTCTCTAGGCAAGACTGCTGGAGTGGGTTGCCATGCCCTCCCCCAGGGGGTCTTCCTGGGTCAGGGACTGAACCCACGTTTCTTGTGTCTCCTGCATTGCTGGCGGGTTCTTTACCGCTGAGCCACAGGGAAAGCCTGGATCATTGCTTGGGCATAGTTAAATAAACCACTGGCTTTGGCATGCCTGTCTTCTCCCTGGAGCTGGAGGTGGGGCTGAAAGTTCCATCCCTTTAATCAGGTGTTGAGTTTCTCTGACAAGCAGACTCATTCACAAGAACCACAGGTGTGGTTCAAAGGGGTTTGTTATAAAAACAAAAGACACCTTATTACTCCACTCTTTGAGCTGTTTCCCCAGTGGCTCACTGGAAAAGAATTTACCGGCAATGTAGGAGACCTGGGTTCGATTTAACCACTGGCTTTGGCATGCCTGTCTTCTCCCTGGAGCTGGAGGTGGAGCTGAAAGTTCCATCCCTTTAATCAGGTGTTGAGTTTCTCTGACAAGCAGACTCATTCACAAGAACCACAGGTGTGGTTCAAAGGGGTTTGTTATAAAAACAAAAGACACCTTATTACTCCACTCTTTGAGCTGTTTCCCCAGTGGCTCACTGGAAAAGAATTTACCGGCAATGTAGGAGACCTGGGTTCGATTCCTGGGTTGGGAAGATCCTCTGGAGGAGGGCATGGCAACTCACTCCAGTATTCTTGCCTGGAGAATCCCATGGACAGAGGAGCCTGGTGGGCTGCGGTCCATAGGGTCTCATAAGAGTTAGACGCGACTGAAGTGACTTAGCATACCCATGCATTTGTCAGGAACAACATGAAAATCAAATATATGTTTCTAATTATAAATTCACAATTGCACAGTCTTCACGGTTTTTCCATGCTATAGCATGTGTCGGAATTTCCTTCCTTTCTAAGGCTGAATGCTTTTCACTTTTATGTTTACATCAGACTTTGTTTCTTCCTTCCAGAAATAATGCTTTTATTTTCTTCAGATAAGCCTTGACATATATATTCAGATTGGTTTCATATATAAGGAAAAAGTCTGAAACTATTTCTTTCTTGTACTGATATCCATTTATTAGCTTATTTTAAAATATTTATTTGAGAGTTAAAGAAAATAACATTTATTTCTATCTCAAAAAGTTCTCTCTGTGAATAGTAAGTTGACTGCTGAGTAACTGTCCTTCGTGCCAGGAGAAGAATGTGCTTTGGTTTTTCATCTTTCCTCTCCTATCAAGACAAGATTCCTGGCAGCAAAATAGACACTAGGGAGTCTGGGGTGTCATCTAAGTGGCCAGTCACTTATGGTCACCTCTGCTGGCCAGTATTGGCCACTAGATCTGTGCATCTCAGGCAGTGGGGGAAGAGTATTTCCCATGTTGGTCCACAGACACAGAGAAACTTTTTTGAGTCACATTAAATGTTTTCAGAAGTTGTAGTGTCCTCTTCTTTCTGGGAGGGTGTGGGTATCCTCGTCATTCACCAGGCATGTGTTTCCTAAGACCTCCTGTGGGCAGGGTGTTGAGTGGGCACTGGAATCCCAGGGAGCAGTCCCTCTCACTTCCTTACTTTAGGAAGTCCATGGTCCAGGTGTGGTGAACCAGTGCAGATTTGGCAATTAGAACTCTTAACTTTCTTTCTTTCTTCTTTTTTAACCAAAAACAGATTTAACAGGATCCTTTCTCCCTTGTCTCCTAAAGATTAGTCTACATTTTATTTGTAATTAGGTAGTGAGTGACTGGCATCTAGCAGATACTCAGAAATACTGCTAGTAGGTAGATAAGAGCTGTTCTCATGTACAGTGTGACCAAATAATCTAATTCTGACCAAAAATCTACCTATCTACAATAGGTAATTATATAATCAGTGCCATTTTTAGCCTTTAAATATAAGGTGTACTTTACAATTGTGTTTTCTTGGCCTGGGCAGTTAAAAAAAATCCACGTCTCTGGTGCACAGGTTGACTTTTCTGCTGTTGTGGTCATACCAGCCCTGGTTCCCGGGTCTGGAGAGCACAGAGCTGCAATCCTGACCCTGGTAACCCCACTTCAACTTGTTCTGAGGCAAGCAAACTGTCCTATGTACATCTAGACTTCTGGGTCTAAATTTCACCAAGCACATCAGAAATGCTGACACAATGATTACGCTTTGACTTTTGATTGGTGACTCTAAAATAATATCTGAAGGTTTAGAGAGAGGTAGCCCGAAGTGGCAGAAAGTTCATGGGGTTTGAGACAAATACCTGGGTACAAACCTTTTGCTATCCCATTTTGGAGAATTCTCTTCACTTTTCTCTAAACTTTATTGTCTATAAAATGATAATAATACATACTATTTGTAATTAGGTAGTGAGTGACTGGCATCTAGCAGATACTCAGAAATACTGCTAGTAGGTAGATAAGAGCTGTTCTCATGTACAGTGTGACCAAATAATCTAATTCTGACCAAAAATCTACCTATCTACAATAGGTAATTATATAATCAGTGCCATTTTTAGCCTTTAAATATAAGGTGTACTTTACAATTGTGTTTTCTTGGCCTGGGCAGTTAAAAAAAATCCACGTCTCTGGTGCACAGGTTGACTTTTCTGCTGTTGTGGTCATACCGGCCCTGGTTCCCGGGTCTGGAGAGCACAGAGCTGCAATCCTGACCCTGGTAACCCCACTTCAACTTGCTCTGAGGCAAGCAAACTGTCCTATGTACATCTAGACTTCTGGGTCTAAATTTCACCAAGCACATCAGAAATGCTGACACAATGATTACGCTTTGACTTTTGATTGGTGACTCTAAAATAATATCTGAAGGTTTAGAGAGAGGTAGCCCGAAGTGGCAGAAAGTTCATGGGGTTTGAGACAAATACCTGGGTACAAACCTTTTGCTATCCCATTTTGGAGAATTCTCTTCACTTTTCTCTAAACTTTATTGTCTATAAAATGATAATAATACATACCTTATAGTAGTATTGCAAGTATTTAGTGAGATAACAAAAGGGTATATTTACACATTTAGTATGCTTTTGAACTGTGGGGTTGGAGAAGACTCTTGAGAGTCCCTTGGACTGCAAGGAGATCCAAGCAGTCCATTCTGAAGGAGATCAGCCCTGGGATTGCTTTGGAAGGAATGATGCTAAAGCTGAAACTCCAGTACTTTGGCCACCTCATGCGAAGTGTTGAGTCATTGGAAAAGACTCTGATGCTGGGAGAGATTGGAGGCAGGAGAGAAGGGGACGACAGAGGATGAGATGGCTGATGGATGTGAGTTTGAATGAACTCTGGGAGATGGTAATGGACAGGGAGGACTGGTGTGCTGCGATTCATGGGGTTGCAAAGAGTCAGACATGACTGAGTGACTGAACTGAATGGAACTGAAAGGGCAGCTATTGTTACTGAATAAAAGCTGTTGTGTCTTATGAAACAATTGCCTTAAATGATATAGCATTTGGTCTGAAGCATAATTTTAGACTGACTCTAAATTCCCTGAAATGTATTATTGGTACATTTTTCATGTGAATATTGGTATTTCACTTGCTATTTGCTGCTGAGAAAGCTAATATCAGCCATGGTTTCATTTAGTAACAGTTTTTATTCTCTTAAAACTATCTTCTCAATTTCAGAAAACCTCTACTAGTCTGTATACCATAATTAAAGCACGTCTTAAAAAGAATTTTTTTTCTTGAGGAAACAAAGTTTGTTTGGGTTGTAAATCATCGATAGTTCTCACAATACAGAAGTAAATAATCATCGCAATCACTTTGGAATATTTTCTTCTGATGTTTCTTGTTTCATAAATTCTTATACATAATTGATATAATGGCTTCATGTCACTACACAAATATTTTCTGTTTTCTTAGTCTGGGTTCCCTGAAACTAAATTCTATGAATTAAAAAAATGCAGTAGGTTATTTGGGAGGTGGTCCCAGAAAACACAGTTAATGGGAAAGTAAGATAAGAAAGTGAATGAAGGCAGCAAAGATTATATTATCAAGCAAGTTGCCAGGATGCACTACTGGAATATAGTTCTGCTGGGAAAGTTGAGGAGACAAGCCTCACGGTTAGCTTCCCTCAGTGAGGGAGTTGGGGTACTTACACACCAGCTCCTGTCTGTCTGTTGACTGAAGGCTGCCAGGGAGGAGAGCAGGGGAAGACATTCAATGCCCCAGCACTCTTGGCTGCCTGTACTTTAGCAGAGCTGGCTCTGGCGGAAGACAAAGCCCTCAAGGCAGAGTTGCAGGAAGTCAGGCTAGGGTGACAGGGAAGGACCCGGGGTTTATGGGCAGACACTAACAACAGCAACTCACCTGTGTTATTAAAAGCTGACTGTAGAAGAGTCCCCAGTGTGGATGAGTACCTCCTCAAGATGTACGCTCCTGCAGTAACTTCTTTGCCTATTTTCTGTTCCTATAGCAAAATTTCTCACAGGAGTTATGTACAACTACTGTCTCCACATCGTCACACACTGTTCTCTGCTCAACATGGTTTATAAGGCTTATCTCTCTCTCTCTCTAAAACACTACTTTTATGAATTTGCCACAGACCTCCATTTTGCCAAAAACACTTGTTACGCTTGTCATCAACCAGCCTCTCAGAAGCATAGATTCCAGGTCTTCCTTCTAGAAACACTGTCTTCACTTCTGTGACTGCACAGTTCTCCCACCTCAGTCTCCCGGGGTGCGTTCTCTGCCTGCCAATGGTGGAGGGCCTCAGGACTGAGTCTTCAGTGTTTCCCTCCCTCTCTCACTCTTGTGGTTTGTTTATATGTGGCTTATACCCATAATTAAAATTCTTAAATATAGGAAAATGTCAACATTTTATAATGTTTGGAATAGATATACATTTTAAAAATAAAATTTGTGGATACTTTTTACATTCTTCAAATATTTCATGTTAAGAAAAGGGAAAATTTTACTAACCAGTTGCGAACATTGGCAACCAAAGCCATTAGCAAACCAAAGTACCTTCTGAAAACATTCACATCTCCAGCTCTCATTCTTTAGGCAACTTCAGTCTCAAAGAGGAGAACTGAGAACAAGAGGCATCAAGTTGCAAAAATCATGGGTCCAAACTCATTATTTTTATTCCTAACAGAGACCCTCAGATCTTTACTTAAAGCCTATTAAATCTTAACTTTATTGTCAGAAGAGCAAAAAAAGAAAAATATGTAAAAACAAGACATGAAAGATTTAAAAGATAAATGGTTTCTGTTAAATGTATATAAGTAAATTCATAAATTATTATACTTCTGTTTCATGGGGCCTTGCGAGTATTGTTCCAAATGGCACAATACTATATGATAGTAATAATACCAAATAATCAATAACGATTGTCATCATATATGTCAACAATGATTGTTCCACATACTCTAAGAATAGGGGTGCATCAGTAACACATTTTAGAAAAAAGCCCATTAAAAACAAGTCAACATAATTTTTTGTTTTAATGTCGAAACAGACGCGATTTCTGTTGTCCACATTATAATGAAATCCTTTACGCAAAAGTGCCTTAAGGACGGGAACTGCAGACACAGTACAGGTTGTAAGCTCTTTGAGCATAGGAAATATACATTTTATTCAGATATAATTTGCCACTTTTATATCCACAGTTTCCCTGAGACTGCAGTTGCAAGTAGATTGTCTAAAGGGAATGAAGGGAAATATCTTAGAAAGCAAAAAAAGAGTTCTAATGTTCTTTATTTTTAGAAAGAGTACTTCAGCTTTTAAAGCTCTGAATGTTAAATAATGCACCTATGCATATGCAAAACACATTAAATGTTAATAGCAAGCAATGCAAATGAATTTTATAAATGTATTTCTTACCTCAAATTCTGTTTCATTTAGTTTGGCAGAAGTCACATTAAAAATATTTTGATGAAGTGGAAATGGCCCACTGATGGCTATTTGAAAGGGATGGAAAAGAGATTATGATGATAAATTTGGTAGGGCTTTATAAATTACTTCTTAAAAATTTACAAGAGAAAGGTTAAGTTTGGCCCTCTGCTTTTCTTGACTGTGTTGAAGAAAGCTGTGTTTCTATCAGATGTTGTATAAATCTGTGAAATTCTCTAAGGGGTCAACGGGGGGATATTTTGTTAATATAGACCCTCAGTCTATAACCGGAGAAGGCAATGGCAACCCACTCCAGTACTTTTGCCTGGAGAATCCCATGGATGGAGGAGCATGGTGGGCTGCAGTCCATGGGGTCGCGAAGAGTCGGACATGACTTAGTAGCAGCAGCAGCAGTCTATAATTTAAAAAAAAACAACAAAACTCTCTCCATTTCCTGTTTTATAACATTCCACATTTGGGGTATATAAAATTCACTAATATGTTATCAGAATTTCATAGATGTTTTCTCCCTTTTTCTTCCTTTCTTCCTCTTTGTTTTCTGAAGGGCATGTACAGAGATTTGCCCTAATTCATATCCCCATGCTCCACATCTGCCAATTGCCAGCATCCCCACCAGAGTGATATGTTGGCAACACCTAATGAATCTCCCTGACATGTCATGTCCACCAAGCTCTATGGTTTACCTTAGGGTTCACTCTTGGTCTTGTACATTCTATGAGGTTGGACAAATGTACAATGACATTTCCATCATTGTGGTATCATACATAGTATTTTCTTTCTCCTTGAAAATCCTCTGTGCTCCGCCTATTCATCCCTCACCCTGTCCACCACCTGCTAGCAACTACTGATCTTTTCATTGTCTTCACGGTTTTGCCTGTGTGATGATACAATGTAGTGAGACTTACACACTATGTAGCTTTCTCAGACTGGCTTCTTTCCCTCAGTGATAAGCGTTTAAGTTTCTTGCATGTGGTGTCTTAACTTGGTAGCTCATTACTTTTTAGTGCTGAATAATATTCCATATCTGGATGGACCAATTTATCTCTCCATTCATTTACTGAAGATCACTTGGTGAATTCCAAATATTATGAAATATGATTAAATGTTGGAGAATGAAATGGCAACCCACTCCAGTATCCTTGCCTTAAAAATCCCATGGACAGAGGAGGCTGGTAGTTTAAAGTTTATGTAGTCACAAAAGAGCTGGACACGACTTACTAAGGAACAACAACAATAACTTATTTAAAAGTACTATAGGTATTTCATTAACTAAAAAGAAATTATTTCTTTCCCTCAAAATTTAACATATAATCAACAGACTTACTTCTCACAAGCATCCAGACTAGACTGAACAGGAACCTCCTTTCTTCTACTTCCATGCTCTGTCCATCTTGTGTTAATTGCATGGTCAGTAATATCATCATGTTAATTTTATCCACTTTCTATTCATTTATTTTAAGGACACCAGGAAAATGTATTAAAACACTCAAATGAATCTACCAAGAAGTGCCATTGTAAGCAGAGATGGCTGTTTTCTGGAAACTGACCAAGTAGACTGATGGGCAGAGATGGGTGGCAATGCTTGATAGCTGAAGGATAAAATTCTAAATGTGAGATAAGAAAAGTGGTTTCAGGATAGCAGAGTAACGGTTACAGTCCTGTAGGACATACAGGGGTGTGGTAGAAATAGCCTCCCTGGCTGTTTTGATTAACAAGTGAAGACCTAAGTTTCAGGGCTGCTGAAAAGTGCTAAGTGATATGTGCATGTACACACATCATTGTTGGTGAGAGGGGTGCAAACTTTTGGTCCAGAATTTGGTATGAATCTAGAGAGAGTGGCTTGTGGGGTACAAGAAAGCTATACTACTTTGTTGGTTTGTGAACTGCGTATGGATACATAACATGGGGCTAAATGTATCGTTACAGAGCAGCTCCTTTAAAGAGGTGGCACCTCAGGCTTTCTGACCAAAATCGTCATCTTTGAGCCAAAGGCTAGCCGCCCTTTCCCACTTGCTTCTTATCTAGAGTTACCACGCTATCTTCTGTCCACAGAGCTATAAAATGAACCCCATGTCTAATTTTAAATTTTATAACAACTATGTTAAAAAGGAGCTAGTGGAGTTGCTATTAGGAAGATGTTTTTAAACCTTTGTGTCCAAATTATATTACTTAAGCACGTAATCAAATATAAAGTATTATTAGTGAGACCAACAAGTATTTTATACTGTCTTTGAAATCCACTGTGTCTTTTACACATACAAGACATCTCATTTGGATCCGAATGCATTTCAAGTTTCAAAACTCACATGTGGATCATGCTACTGTAAAAGCTGAACCATAAGGAATGCTGAGCACCAAGGAACTGATGCTTTCCAAGTGTGGTGCTTGAGAAGTCTCTTGACAGTCTGTTGGACTGCAAGGTCAGAATAGTCAGTCCTAAGATTTTCAACCCTTTATATTCACTGGAAGGACTGATATTGAAGCTGA
The DNA here is from genome assembly GCA_006408675.1 of Madoqua kirkii. Lineage (NCBI taxonomy): Eukaryota > Metazoa > Chordata > Mammalia > Artiodactyla > Bovidae > Madoqua > Madoqua kirkii. The sequence continues at coordinate 9,092 of SJYC01065944.1, read as the reverse complement.
AGATCAGATACCTTGGCCACCTGATCGAAGAACCGACTCACAGGAAAAGACCCTGATGCTCAGAAAGGTTGAGGGAAGAAGGAGAAGGTGGCGACAGAAGATGAGATGGTTTGATGATGTCACTGCTCAATGGACATGAGTTTGAGCAAACTGCAGCAGATAGTGAAGGACAGGAAAGCCTGGGGTGCTGCAGTCCATGGGGTCACAAGAGTCAGACAGGACTTAGCCACTGAACAACAGCACCAAATGTAAATAAGTAAATCCATAAATCTTATACCTGTGCTACATTAGGCTGTTGAATATTGTTCAAAATGTCACAATGTATTATGATGGTAAGAATACCAAATAATCAATAATGATTGTCATGTTCTGCATCCTCTAAGAATGGAGATACATCAGTAACACATTTTAGAGAAAAGCCAAGCAAAAAGTCAACAACTTTTGTGTTAATATTAAGACATGATGGACTTCATTTCTGTTGTCCACATTATAATGAAACCCTTTGGACAAAGCATGACTCCAAGGATGGGAATTGCAGACCCAGTACATGCTGTCAGCTCGGTGAAGGTAGGACACATACATTTCATTTAGATGCAATTTGCTACTGTTGTACCTATAGCTTCCCTGAGATTGCAGTTGCAAGTGGACTGTCTAAGCAGAACGAAGGGTAGTCTGTTTTTGGAAAACAAAAAAGAATCCTAAATTTCTTTATGTAGAAAAAGAGTGCTTCAGCTTTTAAAGGCCTAAGTGTTCTATAAGACATCTATGAATATCCAAAACAGAGACTATATATAATTAGTCAAGAACTGCTAGTGAATTGAAAACCAAACTTAGTTTGTTCACTAACTTTTGGCCGCAGTGGGCCTTTGTTGCTTTGTGCTGGCTCTTTTCCGCTTGTGGGGATCGGGGGCTACTCTTTGTTGCCTTGTGTAGGCTTCTCATTGCAGGGGCTCTTCTTGTTGCTTTTCTTGCTGGGCAGCACAGGCTGTAGGTGTGCGGACTTCAGCTGTTGCACTACCCAGGCTCAGCAGTTGTGGCTCACGGGCTCAAGAGTGAGGGCTCAGTGGTTGCGGTGCAGGGACTTAGTTGCTTGTTGGCACTGGGTATCAAACCTGTGTCCTCTGCACTGGCAAGCAGATTTCTATCCACCGTGCTTCCAGGGAAATGTGCAAATTAATCTTATAAGTGTATTTCTTAGCTCAACTTCTGTTTCTCCTAGCGCAATGGAAGTACATTTAATAAACTGAGAAACAGAGTTTGATGAAGGAGAAAGGGCCCACAGAGGATGATTTGCAAGGGACGGAAAGGAGATTATGAGGATAATTTTGGTAGTGTTTTATAAATTCTTTTTAAAAATTGACAAGAGCAAGGTTAAGTTTGGCCCTCTAGTTTTCTTGATTGTGTTGAAGAAAGCTGTGGCTCTAATCAGATCTTGTATAAGCCCATGAAATTCTCTAATGAGTGGACGGGGATATTCTGTTAATATAGACCCTCAGTCTGTGACTTTAAAAAATTTCTTCTCCATATCCTATAATGTAACACTTCACATTTTGGGTATATAAACTTCGCCAATATATTACCAGCATTTCATAGATTGTTTTTTCGCTTTTCCTTCTTTTGTGTGTTCTTTTCTTCGAGGGGCTGTGCAGAATTTTCCCCTAATCTGTGTCTCCACACAGCACAGCCACCGATTACCAGCATCCCCCACCAGAGTGAGAGACTGGCTACATCTAGTGAAGCTACACTGACTCGTCAATGTCGCCCAGACACTGTGGTTTACATTAGGGTTCACTCTTGGTGTTGTGCATTCTATGAGGCTGGACAAATGTACAATGCCATTACCATAATTTTGGTATTATGCAGAACATTTTCTTTGTCCCAGAAGAAGGATCCTCTGTCTTCCACGTATTCATCTCTCAGCCCCACCACCACCTGCTGGCAACTATGGATCTTTCCATTGTCTCCACAGTTTTGCCTATTGACAATGTCATACAGATAGAATTACATACACCACGTGGCTGTATCAAATGGGCTTCCTTCACTTGATAAAGCATTTAAGTTTCCTCCTGTTGGTTTTCTGACTTCACAGCTTGTTTCTTTTTACTGTGGAATAATAGTCCATATCTGGATAGACCAGTTTATTTCTCCGTTTACTTACTGGCTATCATCTTGGCCATTTCCAAATTTTGTCAAATATGATTAAATGTGCTATCGGTAGTCCATGGATTAAAAAAAAAAACAAAACAGAAATAACTGTTTCTTTCCCTTCAAAGTTAAACATATAATCAACAGGCTTACTTCCCATGAACATCCAAACCAGATTGAACAGGCACCTCCTTTCTTCTACTTCATGCTCTGTCCATCTTTTGTTAATTGCATTGTCGGTAATATCATCCCATAAATTCTATCCATCTTCTATTCATTTATTTTAAGGAAACCAGGAAAATGTATTAAAACACCCAAGTGAATCTACCAAGAAGTGCCGTTACAAGCACAGATGGCTGTTTTCTGGAAACTGACCAAGCAGACTGATGGGCAGAGATGGGTGGCAATGCTTGATAGCTGAAGGATGAAATTCTAAATGTGAAAAAAGAAAAGTGGTTTTAGGATAGCAGAGTAATGGTTACAGTCCTGTAAGACATACAGGGGTGTGGTAGAAATAGCCTCCCTGGCTGTTTTGATTAACAAGTGAAGACCTAAGTTTCATGACTGCTGAAAAATGCTAAGTGATATGTGCATATACACACATCATTGTTGGTGAGAGGGGTGCAAACTTTTGGTCCAGATTTGGTACGAATCTAGAGAGAGTGGCATCTCTTGTGGAGTACAAGCAAGCTATACTACCTTGTTGGCTTCTGAACTGTGTATGGATACATAGAAATTGAAAGTGAAGTCGCTCAGTTGTGTCCAACTCTTTGTGACCCTGTGGACTGTAGCCCACCAGGCTCTTTTGTCCATGGGATTCTCCAGGCAAGAATCCTGGAGTGGGTTGCCATTTCCTTCTCCAGGGGATCTTTCTGACCCAGAGATTGAACCCAGGTCTCCCGCATTTCAAGCAGACACTTAAACCTCTGAGCCACCAGGAAAGCTCAAACATGGGGTCAAATGTATCATTACAGAACAGCTCCTTTGATGAAGTTTGACCTGAGACTTTCTGACTAGAACTGCTATGTTGGGACCTAAGGCCAGTTACCCTTCCCAGTTGCTTCTTATCTAATGTTGGTACCCTTGTTTTGTTGTTAGAACCTTAATATATACATCAGTTCAGTTCAGTTCAGTGGCTCAGTCATGTCAGAGTCTTTGCGACCCCATGAATTGCAGCATGCCAGGCCTCCCTGTCCATCATCAACTCCAGGAGTTCTCTCAAACTCATGTGCATTGAGTCCGTGATGCCATCCAGCCATCTCATCCTCTGTCATCCCCTTCTCCTCCTGCCCCTGATCCTTCCCAGCATCAGAGTCTTTTTCAGTGAGTCAACTCTTCGCATGAGGTGGCCAAAGTCCTAGAGTTTCAGCTTTAGCATCAGTCCTTCCAAAGAAATCCCAGGGTTGATCTCCTTCAGAATGGATTGGTTGGGTCTCCTTGCAGTCTAAGGGACTCTCAAGAGTCTTCTCCAACACCACAGTTCAAAAGCATCAATTCTTCAGCGCTCAGCCTTCTTCACAGTCCAACTCTCACATCCATACATGACTACTGGAAAAACCATAGCCTTGACTAGACGGACCTTTGTCGGCAAAGTAATGTCTCTGCTTTTGGATATGCTATCTAGGTTGGTCATAACTTTTCTTCCAAAGGGTAAGTGTCTTTTAATTTCATGGCTGGAGTCACCATCTGCAGTGATTTTGGAGCCCCTCAAAATAAAGTCTGACACTGTTTCCACTGTTTTCCCATCTATTTCCCATGAAGCCATGGGACCAGATGTCATAGAATTATATATTTAGAATGTTACAGTGAAAAATAAATTGAAACACATCTGAAATTAAAAAAATTTAGTATCTATGTTCAAACACAGAAAACCAAAATTTAAACTTGTTTGTGTTTAAACCAACATGTGCAAAATTACATTATTTTCCATGCATTCAATGTAAACATCACTGAGATCAGGAAATGTATACTGTCTTAAAAGCTCTTTGTGTTTTACCATTATTGCATATCTCAGTTTTCAGTAGACATACTTCAGGTGGTCAGGCTTCTATTCTGAATAGTGCTTCTGTGTTCAATAAAGCAGAGTTCATTGTATGAACTGGATATGGAACAGCAGACTGGTTCCAAATAGGAAAAGGAGTACATCAAGGCTGTATATTGTCACCCTGCATATTTAACTTATATACAGAGTACATCATGAGAAACACTGGGCTGGAGGAAGCACAAGTTGGAATCAAGATTTCTAGGAGAAATATCAATAACCTCAGATATGCAGATGACACCACCCTTATGGCACAAAGTGAAGAGGAACTAAAAAGCCTCTTGATGAAAGTGAAGGAGGAGAGTGAAAAAGTTGGCTTAAAGCTCAACATTCAGAAAATGAAGATCATGGCATCTGGTCCCATCACTTCATGGGAAATAGATGGGGAAACAGTGGAAACAGTATCAGACTTTATTTTTTTGGGCTCCAAAATCTGATTGCAGTCATGAAATTAAAAGATGCTTACTTCTTGGAAGGAAAGTTATGACCAATCTAGATAGCATATTCAAAAGCAGAGACATTACTTTACCGACTAAGGTCCGTCTAGTCAAGGCTATGGTTTTTCCTATGATCATGTATGGATGTGAGAGTTGGACTGAGAAGAAAGATGAACACTGAAGAATTGATGCTTTTGAACTGTGGAGTTGGCGAAGACTCTTGAGAGTCCCTTGGACTACAGGGAGATCCAACCAGTCCATTCTAACGGAGATCAGTCCTGGATATTCATTAAAAGGACTGATGCTGAAGCTGAAACTTCAATACTTTGGTCACCTGATGCAGAGAGTTGACTCAGTGGAAAAGACTCTGATGGTGGGAAGGATTTGGGACAGGAGGAGAAGGGGACAACAGAGGATGAGATGGCTGAATGGCATCACTGACTCGACAGACATGGATTTGGGTAGACTCTGGGAGTTGGTGATGGACAGGGAGGCCTGGTGTCCTGCGGTTTATGGGATTGCAAAGAGTCAGACACAACTGAGCAACTGTACTGAACTGAAGCTCATTCAATAAATTTATGAAATATAAATTATATTATCATATATTGTATAAATTTTATAAGTTTTTACAATATAAATTATTATATTATTGTTAGGATTTTTATGAGTGCAAGCAAAGGACCATATTCTTCAGCTCTTAGAAGGACATTTCTGTTAGGTGTCTTAATTAGGCCTCCATAAACTCTGAGACAAGGATTTGAGTTAACGTAGTTAATTTAGACGTGATCCCAGGAAACACTTGTAGGAAGTGGAGAAGTGAGACAGAGAATGATATTAAATCAATAAAAAGTGTGTGTAATATCATATAAAAAATGAATCGCCAGTCCAGGTTTGATGCAGGATACAGGATGCTTGGGGCTGGTGCACTGGGATGACCCAGAGGGAGGGTACAGGGAGAGAGATGGGAGAGGGGTTCTGGATGGGGAACACATGTACCCCCATGGTGGATTCATGTTGCTGTATGGCAAAACCAATACAATAATGTAAAGTAAAAAAAAAATAAAAAAAATTCAATAAAAAAGTGTATTAACAAGGAAGTTACTGTTTGGGTTATTGGACTCCTTCCTGTGGGTCACCCTGGGAGACAGAATTGTTTCAACTGACAGACAAAGGCACTGGGGCATTTATCTACCCACTTCCCATCCATCATTGTTTGAAGGCCGAATCCAGGGGTTTTGGCTTGTCTTGCATATATCTCCAGTGTGCTCCCACAGGCAGAAAAAGGCCCTTCAGCAGAGAGCTGCAGGTAAGCAGTGAGTTGCCTGAATTTTGAATGAATGTCAGAGGACATGAGCTGGGAAGTGACAGTTTCTGCTCCAGCTTCTTCTTCTGCTCCAGGTCACAGCAGCCAATGAGGGATCCCCTTAGCCCCAGGAGCCCCAGAGGCTTGATGCCACCAAGACTCTCCATTTCACCACTTGTCCTATTCACTTATATATCCCTTGCTCCTGGAACAGTTGTTGGCACACAGTAGGTGTTTAATAAATAGCCATGACTGTATGGCTTTCCCTTGAATACCTGCTTTATTCTTTCAGGCATCTCCACGTAAATGGGGCACAGAGCTACCAGCATCGTTTGGTCATATCCTTATAACTCCCTCATTAGAAATGAAAGAGAGGCCTTTCCCTTTTTAACTTCAGGAAAAGAAACAAAGATTCTCAAGGAGGAAAGCAAGTTAGTATGGTGTAGGCCACGAGGTTATTTCTGTGCCAAACCCTTTGGACAAGAACATGGTGTATTATGATTGGCTATATTTGATTTGAGGGCTGACTCCTGAGCTTACAGAGGTGGATAGATTGATAGAAGTTGCAGTAACAAAGGAATTGTTACCATATTCAGAACTGTGGCTATTCACTGGAGTATATTCAAATTCTGAATGTCATCTCTCCTATGTGCCTTGGTAGAAAAATGCTTGAGGACCAGCACTGTCTTAACTGAAACATTTTATTAATAGTACCACTCTTATACCTGGGCTTTCTAGGTGGCTTGGTGGTAAAGAGTCTGCTTGCCAATGCAGGAGACTTAGGAGACAGGGGTTCAGTCCCTGGGTTGGGAAGATCTCCTGGAGAAGGAAATGGCAACCCACTTCAGTATTCTTGCCTGGAAAATCCCATGGACAGAGAAGCCTGGTGGGCTACAGTCCATGTAGTTGCAAAAAGTTGGACACGACTGTAAACCTACTTTAGATTTAACATGCTTTTTTGATTTTTTGACAGGATCCTTTAGACCATTTAATAATTCATAGATTACACAGATACAGATTTGTGTCATGTGTCCCTAAAGTTTGTTTGGCAAAGAATTATTAAGTCCAACAACATTGAATCTCTCCTTAGAAGTTGTCTCATCATCCTCACTAGAGTCAGTGTTTGCCTTCACTAACTCAGCATAATGTTTTCAGTGTTCATCCCTGTTGTAGCATACATCAGGATGTCTATCTTGCCAAATAATATTCCATTGCATGTAATATCACATTTTATTTATCCACTCATCAGTTGATGTACACATGGTTTTGCACACCTCTAGTATACTTTTGGACTCTTTTTGAATAATGCTACTATGACTTTGTATCAAGGTTTTTGTATAGACATACGTTTTCACTTACCTTGGGTAGAAAACTAGGAGTAGTATTCCTAGGCTATACGGTACCTTTGTGGCTATACTATTTTACATTCCTACCAGTGATGTATGAGGGTTCCAGTTTCTCTATATCCTTTCCACTTGCTATTGTCTTTTTACTTATAGTACTGAACCATTTAAGATCAGTTGTTCAGATGCTCAGTCATGTCCGACTCTTTGCGACTCCATGGACTGCATCACACCAGATTTCCCTGTCTTTTACCATCTCCCAGAGCAGAAAGTGAACTAAAAAGCCTCTTGATGAAAGTGAAAGAAGAGAGTGAAAAAGTTGGCTTAAAGCTCAACATTCATAAAACGAAGATCATGGCATCCAGTCCCATCATGTCATGGGAAATAGATGGGGAAACGGTAAAAACAGTGTCAGACTTTATTTTGGGGGGCTCCAAAATCATTGCAGATGGTGACTGCAGCCATGAAATTAAAAGATGCTTACTCTTTGGAAGAAAAGTTATGACCAACCTAGATAGCATATTCAAAAGCAGAGACACTAATTTGCCGACTAAGGTCCATCTAGTCAAGGCTATGGTTTTTCCAGTAGTCATGTATGGATGTGAGAGTTGGATTGTGAAGAAGGCTGAGCGCCAAAGAACTGATGCTTTTGAACTGTGGTGTTGGAGAAGACTCTTGAGAGTCTCTTGGACTACAAAGAGATCTAACCAGTCCATTCTGAAGGAGATCAGCCCTGGGAGTTCTTTAGAAGGAATGATGCTAAAGCTGAAACTCCAGTCCTTTGGCCACCTCATGTGAAGAGTTGACTCATTGGAAAAGACTCTGATGCTGGGAGGGATTGGGGGCAGGAGGAGAAGGGGACGACAGAGGACGAGATGGCTAGATGGCATCACTGACTATTGATGGACATGAGTCTGAGTGAACTCCAGGAGTTGGTGATGGATAGGGAAGCCTGGCATGCTGCGATTCATGGGGTCACAAAGAGTCAGACATGACTGAGCGACTGAACTGAACTGAACTGATCTGAGAGCTTGCTCCAACTCATAACCATTGAGTTGGTCCATTAACATCAGTAAAAAGAGGCCTTATGACATCGTCCCCATGTTTACAAGCTTGTGCCTGGCCTAGTGGTCATGTACCTAGAAGGCCTTCATTTGTTCAATGGAAAAAAAAAAAAAACCACCACATTTTTCTTGTATATTGCCTTAAAACCTAACTTTTTTTACAAAGTGTATTCACAGTTTCTGAGGCTTACAATAACCTTGTAGGAAGTAGGAAAAACACGGGTTTCTCATTTTAGACCTGAGAAATTTAGATAACAAGCAAAACATCAAGATCTCTGGTCCCTGGCTTCATATACAGTCTTTTTTGTATAATTCAACACTGGTTCTCAATATCTCTACTAAAAAGCATATTAGTTAATGTTCAGAAAATATGCTAAGTTTCAAAATATCTTAATTTAAAAAAAGACAAGAGAATGGACTGAGTGTATTTAGCAGTTTGGAGATGGCTAATTATGATCCTGAGATAGTAGAGGGGACTGGAGACAACAGTCTAGGGCAGTCTGACAAGGGAAGTCAGTAAACTTCCATCTTCAGCAAGAAATTTCTTCATCTTTGAAGTAGAACTAGGGCTGGAAAATGTAGGCAATGTCAAAGAGACCATCAAATAGAAGTGTAAATCAGATGTGAGGACTGACTATAAAGGCTGTAGATTGTGTTACCTGAGAAAAAACTAGAATCAGAGAGCAGGTAACTGAAAAATTACAAATTTCAGCTCTCATTGTTTTCCTTTTTGTAACAGAAAATTTCAAACATGCGTGA
>SJYC01065943.1:0-66348 GCA_006408675.1 Madoqua kirkii | reverse complement strand
TAAGGAAACAATTCCATTCACCAGTGCAATGAAAAGAATAAAATACTTAGGACTATACCTACATAAAGAAACTAAAGACCTATATATCAAAAACTATAAAACACTGATGAAAGAAATCAAAGAGGACACTAACAGATGGAGAAATATACCATGTTCATGGATCGGAAGAGTCACTATAGTGAAAATGAGTATACTACCCAAAGCAATCTACAGATTCAATGCAATCCCTATCAAGCTACCAGCAGTATTTTTCACAGAACTAGAACAAATAATTTCAAGATTTGTATGGAAATACAAAAAACCTTGAATAGCAAAAGCAATCTTGAGAAAGAAGAATGGAACTGGAGGAATCAACTTGCCTGACTTCAGGCTCTACTACAAAGCCACAGTCATTAAGACAGTATGGTACTGGCACAAAGACAGAAATATAGATCAATGGAACAAAATAGGAAGCCCAGAGATAAACCCACACACCTATGGACACCTTATTTCGACAAAGGAGCCAAGAATATACAATGGAGAAAACACAATCTCTTTAACAAGTGGTGCTGGGAAAACTGGTCAACCACTTATAAAAAAATAAAACTAGATCACTTTCTAATACCACACACAAAAATAAACTCAAAGTGGATTAAAGATCTAAATGCCCATTACTTTAAAATAGTCAACATTTTGCCATTCTTATACATTTGACTTAAAAAGTATTTGAATACTTTAAGGCCTTCTTCAAAAGCCATTTTCCTTCCAGCTTTACTGAGGTACAATTGGAAGTCAAAAATTGTATATAGTTAAGTTGTAGTCTGATTATTAGATACATGTATGCATTGTGAAATGTAGGCATACTTTACACTTTACCCATTTTCCCTCTTTTTCTTTTTTATGTTGAGAACACTTAGTATGCACTCTCTTAGAAAATTAAAATCATGCAGTACTGTATTTTTAACTCCTGAACCAGAAATCAAATTGCCAACATCCACTGGATCATAGAAAAAGCAAAAGAGTTCCAAAAAAAATCTATTTCTGCTCTATTGATTATGCCAAAGCTTTTTACTGTGTCAAAATTCTGAAAGAGATGGGAATACCAGACCACCTGACCTGCCTCTTGAGAAATCTATTTTTTTTTTTTTTTTCAGTCTAATTTTACTTAGGCTTTCAATGGCTAAGTTGAAGATATCTCTTGGTAAATGTCACATTGCACTTAAAAATATTTGGATTATTTTCAAATATCTTTTGATAGTGATTCTACTGTAATTCCACAGTGACAAGAGAATAGACTCTGTATGATTTCGATTTGTTTAGACCATGGCATTTTTGTACCTTGTTTTATGTCCCGGGATATGTTCCAGTGTCTCCTAGTTTATTGTCTGTGGGAACTTTGAATAGAATTTATATCCTGCTGTTGTGTGAAAATTGTATAAATTTTAATTATGTTGAATTGGTTCACAGTGCTTTTCAGGTCTATTATATCCTACTTCTCTGTATATTTATTCTGTTAATTTTGAGTTTGATATTTAAACTTCAACTAAAAATCCTAATTTATGTACGTAAAATAATTGTAATATGCAGTGGAACTATATGTAATGTTCTTCTGTATTTTCCAAGTCACCTATAAATGTGTTATCATACATACTTTAATAATTAAATGAAAATTTAAAAAGATACTGTAAGATTCAAGTCATGCATTAAAATGTACAAATATTATACCTCAATAAAATATTGTTTAAAAGTGACATAATTTCAGGTAATCCTAAATAGAGTGAAGATAAGAAAGTAGGATAAAGAGATTGAGAGTGATCTGAGTGAGAGCTGATTGAAGTAGGATTTTCAAGGAAGGCCTCATTGAGGAGGCAACATTGGAGCTGAGACCTGAATGAGAAGGAACCATCAGAGACCTGAGGTAAGTTTTTCAGGCAAAGTGAATTGGAATCAGATATTTGAGGGGAAGGTGAAAAAAGAAGGGGTTACTAGAAGAGTGGTATATAGAGAGGTAGGCAGAGGCTAAGTCATATGAGGTCTTGTAGTTCATACCAAAGAGTTCCAGTGTTACTGTAAACAGCATTCGAAGCCACTGAGTGGTTCTAAGCAAAAGCGATGCTTCGATTTATGGCCAGTTTGTGGTGAGTGGACTGGAGTGGGTACCAGTGGAAGCATGGGGTCCACTTGGAGTGTCCAGTGAGAGATGGATAAAGGCTTGTAATAAGGTAGTAGTACTAGAGATGGTGAAGATAGATATAGCAAAGTATCACTGAGATGATTGTGAAAGTGATTAGCACTATCCCAGGATTGAGTGAGCACTTCCTTCAGTATAAAAATAGTGTTAATCATCTTCATCCAGCTCTGTGACATCTGTTTATCTAAGTCAGGAAGTCATCCTAATCTTCTTAGTTGAGGAAGGAAAGTTGTTAGGTTCAGCTGAGTTCATGGTGTCTGTAAGATGAGTTTCATGTAAAATATGTTGAGTCTTGTTGCAGATGACCCTTCAAAATGGTACCTAAAAATGTAGAGCCATAGCTTAGTAGAGAAGCCTGTGTTAGAGATGAATTTTGGAGTTGTAGGTATTTGGTAGTAAAATCATTAGCTTGAATGAAATTGTGTATAGAGGATAAAAGAGGAGAAAAATGAACTAATGCTGTACCTAAAGGTTTGAGTAGAAAAACTCATAGGTGTGGTCAAAACTGCAGGAAAAGGGAGGTGCTGTGTCAGTATCTGAAGCCTAGACTAGAAGCAGTTTCAAGAGGGAATGATCAGATGATTAGGATGAATAATACTGGTCCAAGATAAAAACAAAGTCATTGAATTTGAAAACAAGAACAGTTTCATTAGAGGTAGTGTGAGAGTGGGCTTTCCATGTGGTGCCAGTGGTAAAGAACCTGCCTGCTAAATGCAGGAGACCTAAGAGAGGCAGGTTCCACCCTTGGGTCCGGAAGATTTCCAGGAGGAGGGCATGGCAACCCACTTCAGTATTCTTGCCTGGAGAATCCCGTGAACAGAGGAGCCTGGTGGGCTACAGTCCGTGGGGTCGTAAAGAGTCAGACACGACTGAAGCGGCTTAGCATGCACGCACGTACGAAGCAATGTGAGAGTAGGCATCATATCAACATGGTTGAAGAGTATCAGGGAAGGGAATAAATGGAATCAGCAGGTGTAGGCTACTCATTCAAAGTTTTGCAATGAAGAGAAGGGTGGCAGTCCAGTGGTTAAGACTCTGTGCTTCCACTGCCAGGGGGCACAGTTTTATCCCTGATCCAATCAAGAAACTAAGATGCTACATGCATATGGGTATAGCAAAAAAAGAGAGAAGCGTTGAGAGTGGTCTTAAGAAAAAGGAAATTTGAATGTTTGGAGTTCAGATGAAAGGGATCTATAAGAAGTCAAGATGAGTTGGGGGTAAGTAGAGAAAATAACTGATTTCTATGTAAAGTAGAATGCAAGATTATTAGCTGAAGGTGGGGCGTTTGAGATGATTTAGTAAGCTCAAAGAGTGCTAAAGGATTCATTCATTCATTATTTCAGTAGCTATTATGCCACATACTTGGCAGAATTGTGATTTTAAAAAAATCCCTTGCCTTCTTAAAAGTTATATAGACTAGTGAGGGAGCTAGACATTAAGTAAATAAAAATCATACAAACTAATGTAAAATTACATCTAGGAAAAAAAAATACAGCCATGATTTGTGCTATAAAGGAGAGAATATTATGAGACCATGTAACTCAGAAAAGTTACCTACTCAAGTCAGAGAAGGATTACCTAATGAAGTGAAGGTTGAACTGAGATCTGGAAGAAGAGGAAGCCTTAGTGAGACAAGGGAAGAAAAATATTCTAGGCAGAAGAAATAATATGCGCAAAAGGCTTTGTGGTGAGGAGGAGGAGCTGAAAGAAGGCAACTACAAGTGGTTGCAGAGGGGGAGGGAAAACAGGTCAAGACAAGGGAGATAGGGCCTTGTAGGTCATGTTAGGGTGGAAGATTGGTTGGCATGACACTGAGGGGGAGAGGCAGAAGGATAAAAGTTTATAAAGCACGGGGTTTAGGGTTGGATTTGAGTTTGAATTCTTTTTTCTACCACGGAAAACTTTTTGCTAGTGTCTTGACTATGAAGCTTCAGTTTACAAATGAATCTGTTCAGTGTACCTAGGAGTTGAGAATTAAACCCTAAATGAGATCATGGGATGAACAGGAGACAGGGATCAAGACCATCCCCATGGAAAAGAAATGCAAAAAAGCAAAATGGCTACCTGAGGAGGCCTTACAAATAGCTGTGAAAAGAAAAGCAAAAAGCAAAGGAGAAAATGAAAGATATACCCATTTGAATGCAGAGTTTCAAAGAATAGCAATGAGAGATAAGAAAGCCTTCCTCAGTGATCAGTGCAAAGAAATAGAGGAAAGCAATAGAATGGGAAAGACCAGAGATCTCTTCAAGAAAATTAGAGATACCAAGGGAACATTTCATGCAAAGATGGGATCAATAAAGGACAGAAATGGTATGGACCTGACAGAAGCAGAAGATATTAAGAAGAGATGGCAAGAAAACACAGAAGAACTGTACAAAAAAGATCTTCACGACCCAGATAATCACGATGGTGTGATCACTCACCTAGAACCAGACATCCTGGAATGTGAAGTCAAGTGGGCCTTAGAAAGCATTACTGCGAACAAAGCTAGTGGAGGTGATGGAATTCCAGTTGAATTATTTCAAATCCTAAAAGATGATGCTGTGAAAGTACTGCACTCAATATGCCAGCAAATTTGGAAAACTCCGCAGTGGCCACAGGACTGGAAAAGGTCAATTTTCATTCCGATTCCAAAGAAAGGCAATGCCAAAGAATGCTCAAATTACCACACAATTGCACTTATCTCACATGCTTGTAAAGTCATGCTCAAAATTCTCCAAGCCAGTCTTCAACAATATGTGAACTTCCAGATGTCCAAGCTGGTTTTAGAAAAGGCAGAGGAACCAGAGATCAAATTGCCAACATCCGCTGGATCATGGAAAAAGCAAGAGAGTTCCAGAAAAACATCTATTTCTGCTTTATTGACTATGCCAAAGCCTTTGACTGTGTGGATCACAATAAACTGTGAAAAATTCTGAAAGAGATGGGAATACTAGACCCCTTGACCTGCCTCTTGAGAAATCTGTATGCAGGCCAGGAAGCAACAGTTAGAACTGAACATGGAACAACAGACTGGTTCCTAGTAGGGAAAGGAGTACGGCAAGGCTGTATATTAGCACCCTGCTTATTTAACTTATATGCAGAGTACATCATGAGAAATGCTGGGCTGGATGAAGCACAAGCTGGAATCAAGATTGCCGGGAGAAATATCAATAACCTCAGATATGCAAATGACACCACGCTTATGGCAGAAAGTGAAGAAGAAATAAAGAGCCTCTTGATGAAAGTGAATGAGGAGGGTGAAAAAGTTGGCTTAAAGCTCAACATTCAGAAAACTAAGATCATGGCATCCGGTCCCATCACTTCATGGGAAATAGATGGGGAAACAGTGGAAACACTGTCAGACTTTGTTTTGGGGCTCCAAAAATCATTGCAGATGGTGACTGCAGCCATGAAATAAAAAGATGTTTACTCCTTGGAAGAATAGTTGTGACCAACCTAGACAGCATATGAAAAAGCAGAGACATTACTTTGCCAACAAAAGTCCATTTAGTCACGGCTATGATTTTTCCAGTAGTCACGTATGGATGTGAGAGTTGGATTACAAAGAAAGCCGAGTGCCAAAGAATTGATACTTTTGAACTGTGGTCTTGGAGAAGACTCTTAAGAGTCCTTTGGACTGCAAGGAGATCCAACCAGTCCATCCTAAAGGCGATCAGTCCTGGGTGTTCATTGGAAGGACTGATGTTGAAGCTGAAACTCCAATACTTTGGCTACCTAATGTGAAGAGCTGACTTATTTGAAAAGACCCCAATGCTGGGAAAGATTGAAGGTGAGAGGAGAAGGGGATGACAGAGGATTAAATGGTTGTATGGCATCACCAACTCAGTGGACATGAGTTTGAGTAAACTCCCGAAGTTGGTGATGGACCGGTAGGCCTGGAATGGTGCAGTACATGGGGTTGCAAAGAGTCGGACACAGCTGAGCGACTGAACTGAACTGAGATCATGTGTGTGAAAGAACTTTGTAAGCATTTACTCTAGGATAGTTCCCTTTTCTCTCTTCATAAAGGGCTTAAATATTCTGAAACTTATAAACAAAGAGTTTATAAACATTTACTGATCACTTCCATAAACATTTACTGAGCAATTAGCTACAGGTGAGGCACTGAACTAGTCATCCTTGGTATATAAAAATGAGTAAGAAATGGGCTTTGCCCTCAAGAAACTGAGAGCCAAGATGGGGAAACAGTTATATGTACAACTAAATAATGTTTCACAGAGAAGGCAATGGCACCTCACTCCAGTACTCTTGCCTGGAAAATCCCAAGGACGGAGTAGCCTGGTAGACTGCAGTCTATGGGGTCGCTAAGAGTTGGACACGACCGAGCGACTTCACTTTGACTTTTCACTTTCATGCATTGGAGAAGGAAATGACAACCCACTCCAGTATTCTTGCCTAGAGAATCCCATGGATGGGGGAGCCTGGTGGGCTGCCGTCTTTGGGGTCGCACAGAGTCGGACACGACTGAAGCGGCTTAGCAGCAGCGGCAGCAGCAAATATGTTTCAAGGTACAGTTTGGTAATTTCTAGAATACAAGTAGAAAATAAAATGGTTGCAGAGGTGGCATGTTTCATTCCAACTGAGAGACAGGAAAGGCCTCAACTGGGAGAGCGAGAGGAAGGAGGTAAAGATGGAGTCAGGTTTTTCTTTTTTTTAAATTTGTAGAAATAATTTAAATATTTGAACTTGTTGGTATGTAACAGTATTTGTAGGATAGTCCACTAGTTATTGATTGATTGAAGTATAGGTAATTTACAAAGTTTCAGGTGCAAGTTTTTCCTTAAGGTGTCATTAATTTGGATCAGAAACAAAGAATAACAGCTTCTGAAGAGTTGATTTTGATTTTGGACTTCTTAAATTTGAGGTGTTGCCAATCTGTCCACATGTCACAGATGAAAACATGTCTTGAGAGAGCAGGGTTAGAGATGTAGATTTGGTGCGTTGCTTGTGAATCTTTTGAATAGAAGAAGGCTGGCAGGGTAAATGTTTGCTCAGCAGCATCTTATATTTTATATAATATTATATTTCATCAACTATAAAATCTCTTGCCAGAGATTGCAAGAAGCATCATTTTATGTATCATTAAGAAAAAATACTATTGATTGAGCTATGATGGATCATTGATTATAAAATGGATTATTTTCAGAGTTGTTAAAATATAAGAAAATGTCCCACCATCTTAGAATCAGTGAAATATTAAAACTAATATTTAATGAGCCCTTACTTTTGGCCAAACTCTGTTACTAATAAGCAGATAAGGATTAATAATTTAATTCTCATGATAACCTTGTTAGTTTATTATTCTCATTTTATAGATGAGGGCAGTAAACCCACAGAAATTAGTACTTTTATGTATTGTGTAGCTGAATTTAGATTTTTCTACCTAACTATAAACTACAAGGAGATCAAACCAGGCAATCCTAAAGGAAATCAACTGTGAGTATTCATTGGAAGGACTGATGCTGATGATGAAGCTCCAGTACTTTGGCCACCTGAAGCAAAGAGCTGACTCGTTGGAAAAGACCCTGATGCTGGGAAAGATTGAGGGCAGGAGGAGAAGGGGGCACCATAGGATGAGATGGTTGGATGGCTTCACTGACTTGATGGACATGAGTTTGAGCAAACTGCAGGAGTTAGTGAATGACAGGGAAGCCTGATGTGCTGCAGTCCATGGGGTCACAATGAGTGGGGCACAAATGAGCAACTGAACAACAAGAACTATAAACTATAAAATACAAAATTAATATATAGGACAGTGCTTTGGAACAAAAAAGTCTTATTATTTTATAAATGTTTAGGGGAAAATGATTTTGTGCATTGTTGCCTGTGAATCAGTCTCACTATAGCAGTGGTTTCTGTTTCCTTAGGATGTATTCAGGGGCAACATTATAGCAGGTATTTGTTGACTGCTATAAAATACCTGCTGTAATATATATATATAGACACTCTGTATGTAGAGAGTTCATTATGGCTCTCATTTAAGAGTTTACAACTTAAATTCCCATTTCTCCCTTGGGAGGAAATGTGGTATAATGGAAAATCCAGGATTTTGGATTCAGGAGAACTGTTTTGAGTCTCACTGCATGCGTGCTAAGTCACTTCAGTTGTGTCCAACTCTTTGCAACCCCATGGACTGTAGCCTGCCAGGCTCCTCTGTCCATGGGATTCTCCAGGTAAGAGTACTGGAGTGGGTTGCCATTTCCTTCTTTATTGAGCCTCACTAGATAGTGATTAAAGTTTCATCTCTGTTTCTTCAATCATCTTTTGTCAAATGGGAAAGATAATACCTGTGCTAGTCTCAGCTGGAGTGAGGGTCAAATTGACAGTAAATATGAAAGTACTCTGCAGTTAAAAAAGAAACAGATAATGCAGAGTGGTACATATAACTGTTTTAAAAAATTTAGGAGCTGGAAGCTATTCGTAAAGTCTGACCTAAGATACACCTGGGAATTCATTGGTCTTCCACTGAAATACAGCCACCTTTCATGTAAAATGAGATGGATAATCATTATCTTGGGATATTGTATGCCAAGTCAGCTTCAGACATAAAATTGTAAGCTTTCTTTCCTAGCTAGGTCAGGCAAAGTGCTGGGCTGTTGTTCTTAGGCAGTTATACTTGAAAATTTTAACATCTACTAGTCTTGAATATCGGAGAAGGAAATGGCAACCCACTCCAGTACTCTTGCCTGGAAAATCCCATGGATGGAGGAGCCTGGTAGGCTGCAGTGCATGGGGTCGTGAAGAGTCAAACACGACTGAGTGACTTCACTTTCACTTTTATGCATTAGAGAAGGAAATGGCAACTCAGTGTTCTTGCCTGGAGAATCCCAGGGTCGGGGAGCCTGGTGGGCTGCCGTCTATGGGCTTGCACAGAGTCGGACATGACTGAAGTAACTTAGCAGTAGCAGCAGCAGCAACAGTCTTGAATATATCAGATTAAGAGAACTATCATGTTGGTGTATGCATGCATTTAGTATATGTATTTTTGTCGTGGATTCAACAGGAGTTTATTCAAGAGACTAAAGTTCACTGTTTGCCTTGTGTTCTCTATGAAGTTAGCCTAATATGCCTTACTGTTTTCATCAGAAGCACAATACAGCCTTAACCCATATAAGGCATTATTGTATACAATATACTATGTTGCTTACAAAGATAAACAGATGTGGTCTGTTCTTCAACTAGTTTGCAGTCTAACAGGGAAGACAGATATGAGAGAAAATATAACTATGTTACAGAACAGAATATGATAAGTACATTATAGATTTCATCTGGGTAATAGTAGGGAAAGCTTTGACAATTACTTTTCCTCAGTTTAAAAGCAATATACGCTCACTTTAAAAATTTTGAAAAGTATATCGAGAGAAAAATTATAATTCTACTGTCTCTGTGGTGTGTGTGTGTATATAAACTTTTTTCTTTTACATAAAGTTGCATTATACTTTATATACAACTTATCTTGATTTTTTTTTTGCTAATGGAGTATTACCATTTAGAATAGAATTTGACAAAACCTTTCTGTGTTTATATCTTTAATTTTTGGAAACTGGAAAGGATCTTATACAATGTTTAAGAGGTGCCAATGTAATGATCCATTTGAAATTATGATAGCAGCTTATAAGCTATTTGAAAGTATATATGAAAAAATAAGCAAAATAGACCAGGAAGGGAACATATTACTGTGTTAATAATGCTGATGTGCTTATAGTTAAGAGATCACATGTGTGACATGTGCATCTCAGTGTTCATCACAGCACTATTTATAATAGCCAGGACATGGAAGCAACCTAGATGTCCATCAGCAGACGAATAGATAAGAAAGCTGTGGTACATATACACAATGGAGCATTACTTAGCCATTAAAAAGAATACATTTGAATCCATTCTAATGAGGTGGATGAAACTGTAACCGATTATACAGAGTGAAGTAAGCCAGAAAGAAAAACACCAGTACAGTATACTAACACATATATGAAATTTAGAAAGATGGTAATGATAACCCTGTGTGCGAGACAGTAAAAGAGACACAGATGTGTAGAACAGACTTTTGGACTCTGTGGGAGAGGGAGAGGGTGGGATGATTTGGGAGAATGGCATTGAAACATGTATAATATCATGTAAGAAATGAATTGCTAGTCTAGGTTCGATACAGGATACAGGATGCTTGGGGCTGGTGCACTGGGATGACAGAGAAATGATATGGGGAGAGAGGTGGGAGGAGGTTTCAGGATTGGGAACTCATGTACACCTGTGGCGGATTCATGTCAATGTATGGCAAAACCAATACAGTATTGTAAAGTAAAAAAAAAAAAAAAAATCACTGTGTGTGCACGAATGCTCACTGTTTCCGACTCTGTGACCCTATGGACTACTCCTCTGCCCATGGGATTATCCAGGCAAGAATACTGGAGTGGGTTGTTGTTTCCTACTCCAAGGGATCTTCCTGACCCAGAGATCGAACCTGTGTCTCTTGTGTCTCCTGCATTGCCAGGCAGGTTCTTTACCATTGAGGAAGCCCAAAGGATCACTGTAATGAAATCATAATAAATCACTGATATGAGATTATACCAGTATTTGATAATTGAGAACTGGTTGCCAAACATGTCTTTGTGATGTCAGTAGCTATTGCTTTCCTTGGAATGGTCCAGCCATTTCTAGCAGAAGTCTGATCTAAAGTCACTTACAGCCTCTGTTCTCCTTTTAGGATGTTAACTGTTGTTTCTTGCTGTGATCTGTAAATGCTGTTTACATAATGTCTAGAAAACTTGCTCTCTACCTTTCTTGAGATCTAGGTCTGTACTTTTTGTTTCAACTGGAGAAGGGTCTTAACTTACTAAAAACTACGCCACACACGTGCAGACATGCCCATGCACACACATATATTAATGATGAATTCTATCTTGTAGCTACTTTGAGATATCTTCAGCAGGATCACAGACTCCTTCATATAATAACTGCTGCTGCTACTGCTGCTAAGTCGCTTCAGTCGTGTCCGATGCTCAGTAAACATTTGCTTTGATTTAATGTGTATATGTATCAGTTGCATATCAGCAATTAATAACCTGTGGGCTTCCCTGTGGGATATTTAATGGATTTTTAATAAAGACTAAGAAGTAGTCGTGATTTACATGCAAGATAAGAGATTTTATTATAGTAGTTTTAGGTATTAAAGTTAAAACATTAAGCTGAATGAATCAAATAATTTTCTTATTTTTCTTTCCATTCTACTATAGTCTGAATGAGTTGCCTAATGAAGGAGTTAGGTGGATAGATGGCTAGACTGACCTTGTGGTATGTGTGTATAACTAAGCTGGAATTATTTCTGATAAATAGTAACCATAGAAATCTGGTTGTATATTAATCTAAACATTCCAACTGAGGTTTGTTTATTTAGAAAACATTGAAAAAGATACACTTGAGCACTTGCACATGCTCAATTATAACCTGGACTGTATTTACTTTAGAATTAGTCATCGGCTTTGTTAAAGTTTGCCGTAAGTAAGTTGTTTGTCTTTCGGTTTGAGAAGGAGCTCATACATTTTTGATTCTTTGAGAAGTTAAGTCTTTTTTTTTCCCAAGGACAGGGTAGTATATTTATACTTCATCAGTACTTAAGTTATGATAAATAGTATAGCAAAGTGGAGGATTAGCACTGATACTATTTCAGAAATGTAATCCTTGAATGAAATCATATGTATATTACTGTTTTGTAACTTTTGTTTAGTCACATCACCATATTTTTACAGAATTTATTTTTCTGTGCTTTTGTTCATGTGAGCATAAACTGAAGCATTAGCTATTTTAGTTGGTGTGGATTTAGTACAAATAGAGTGTTGCAAGGAGAAAGCTGTGGACTGCAAGAAGT
Source organism: Madoqua kirkii (assembly GCA_006408675.1). NCBI lineage: Eukaryota > Metazoa > Chordata > Mammalia > Artiodactyla > Bovidae > Madoqua > Madoqua kirkii. The sequence continues at coordinate 54,313 of SJYC01065943.1, read as the reverse complement.
GTGGCTTTTGAAACTGAGTTTGAATTTCAGATTTCACTGTTTATTTAAATGTGAGACCTTGGATAAGTTACTTAAACTCTCTGTTTTAGTTAATATGTAAAGTGGAAAGTTGTACACTCTACTGTAGTGTTTTTTCCAAACTGTAGGCCCAATTAATTAGTCTTGAAACCAGCCAGAAAAGTATTATTTTATGAGACTTTTGTTTCATAGCTTCAATTCTTTGGCCACCTGATATGAAGAGCCAGCTTACTGGAAAAAACCCTGATGTTTGGAAAGATTGAGAGTAGGAGGAGAAGGGGACAACAGGGGATGAGATGATTGAATGGACATGAGTTTAAGCAAACTCTAGGAGATCATGTAGTACAAGGAACCCTGGCGTGCTGCAGTTCATGGGACTGCAGAGTCGGACAGAATTTAGCAACTGAACATACATATATACAAATGGATATAAGTAGGTGGGAACTTTGTTGCAATGTAAGACATGTTTCTTACTATAGGCTGGGTTAAAAAAAATTGAAAAACATTTTCTATGATGTTGTTAGGATTAAGTGCCTACCATAGCTCCTGTTTTACAGACAGGCATTGAAAGAAAGATGGTGTTGGAGAAATTCATATGGAATATTTTGGCTTTGTTGAATTTTGTTGTATTTACACAAATTTGGTCTTTATTCCAAGAGCTATGAAATTGAAAGCTGGTTTGTTAACTTCAAAATTGTTATTGAGTATGGACAGTAATTTCTTATTTAGTAAATTATTTGACACGTGAAGTTTTTTGATAAGTATTATTTTGGGAACTTATATGAACTGTGATGCTGGAGAAGACTCTTGAGAGTCCCTCAGACAGCAAAATCAAACCAGTCAATCCTAAAGGAAATCAACTCTGAATATTCATTGGAAAGACTGATGCTGACAGTGAAGCTCCAATACTTTGGCCACCTGATGCAAAGAGCCGACTTGTTGGAAAAGATCTTGATACTGGGAGATGGTTGGATAGCATCATTGACTCAATGGACATGAGTCTGAGCAAACTCTTGGAAATACTGAAGGACAGGGAAGCCTGGCGTCCAACAATCTGTGGGGTCACAAAGAGTCGAACACAACTTAGCGACTGAGTAATAACAGAGCAGTAGGTGGAAGTGTACGTTTATATGACCACTTGGGAGTGCAATCTGGCAATACCTAGCAAAGTTGAGACACATATACTTTATAATCTGGTGAATTCCAGTCCTTGCACTTGGTCAAAGGAGACATGCAGGAGAATGTTCATTGCAGCATTATTTGCAATGGCAAGAATTTGGGAAGAACCTGAAAGTCTCACAGTAGAAGTCTGGATAAATAAATTGTGATATGTTTATGAAATAGAATGCTAAACTAAGTTGCATGAATAAATTAAGCTTCACTTATCAATAATGATAAATCTCAAACCAAAAAGTGTAGGAAAGTAAGTTTGCAGATTCATTCAATATAATGCTATATATTTAACATTTAGAAACATCCAAACAGTACTGTATATTATTTATGGACACAAATATATGTAGTAAAAAGTTTTTTGGACTGGAATGACACATATTACTGTCAGGATAATGGATACTTAAAGGAAGGGAAGGAATAGGATTAAGTAGGTATTTTAATGTTATCTGTAATGTTTTATTAAATCTTGAAAAAAAAGATCTGAAGCAAATATACCAAAATGTTGAGATCTAGTCAGTCTAGCTGTTATGTATAGGTGTGGTCATAATTTGTTTCTGTATGTTTAAAATATTTAAATAATACCATGTTTCTTTATAAAATTTAATATACACTTCATGGTACATATTAAATACTCAATGGTATCTATTTAAAAATAGCACATTGTTTTGAGGTCCAGAGAACAATGAATGTTTTAGGAATTAGGGCTTAACCTACTTAGATGATTTTCCAGGATTTCTAGTAAAATGAAAATTTAGTTAGCTGTAGACTTAGGTTTAAAAAAGCATAATTATTATGGTAGAATTATTGAGTGTTTCTATAATGTGGAGCTAGACATTTTTCTCTGTAAGCATGAATCTACCACCTTACTATGCATGTTATTTGCCCATTGTAATCGAGGATGAGTCACAGCATTTGTGAGTACCCTTGAGAGGCTCCTGTGGGGTCTCAGATGGACTTTATTGTAATTATGCTTCAGTGTGTCTTACCTTGGCTCCTGCCCTTATTGTGTTACAGATGTCCTCTGCTGAATCATCATGAGCAATTTCTTGAGGAAATTGCTTGAGGATCCTGGTTAACCAGTTTTAGCACTTATTCAAAAATCTGTCATGCCAAACATTGTGATCCTGCATTCCAGGTCCTCAGCTGTGCTAATGCTGTGATATTGGATAGAACTTTTTGTGATGAAGAAAATGTTCCACGTTGGTGCTCTTCAACATGGTGACTTCTAGTCACCATGTAGCTATTGAGGTTTTGATTGTGGCTGGTACAACCTAGGACTGACTCCTTAATTTTACTTAATTTTTATTACTTTAAATAATCACATATGGCTGCAGGCTATCATATTAGACAGTTCATCTCTAGTCTTTTGAAAAGAATGCTAGGTTTGATTACTGGCACTGAATTTCCTGAGCCAGTTTTCCTGGATGTAAAAGGGGACTAATATTTCTTGTCCTAACCATCTCTGGGGATCCTAGAGAGAAGTTAAAGAATATATGAGACCTTGTAAAGGAAAGATCACTCATATGGGATGTTATGTACAGTTGACCCTTGAACAACACAGGTTTAAACTGCTGGGGTTCACTATTTGTGGACTTTTTTTCAGTAGTGAATAATGTTGTACTACATGATTCACAGTTTTCATTTTTATTTTTATTTTTTTTGCCACACATCATGCAGGATCTTAGTTCTCTGACCAGGAATGGAACCCATGCCCCCTGCAGTGGAAGCACAGAGTCTTAAGTGCTGGACTGCCAGGGAAGTCCCCACAAGTTAAATCCATGGATACCAAAGCTGATTCACAGTTTTCATTTTTATTTTTATTTTTTTTGCCACACATCATGCAGGATCTTAGTTCTCTGACCAGGAATGGAACCCATGCCCCCTGCAGTGGAAGCACAGAGTCTTAAGTGCTGGACTGCCAGGGAAGTCCCCACAAGTTAAATCCATGGATACCAAAGCACCTGTAGTGACTGCAGACAGAACAACTGTGTATAGGGAGCAACTTGACTGTGCAGAGGGTCAGAGCCACAAGCCCTGGTGTTGTTCAGTGGTCAGCTATATTAGGAGCTATAAAACTGCTGCTTATTTGACTGCAGTTCCACTTCTAGGGCTTTATCACAGGAAAATACATTTAAAAATCTATTTTATTTATTTATTTAGCCATGCCAGGTCTTAGTTGCAGCATGCAGGATCTTTAGTTGCAGCTTGTGAATTCTTAGTTGCAACATGTGGGATCTAGTTCCCTAACCAGGGATTGAACCCAGGCCCCCTGCACTGGTAGCCTGGAGTCTTAGCCACTGGACCACAAGGGAGGTCCCCAGGAAAACACATTTTTTATACATTCCTGATTATCTTTAAGGATAGTCACCAGAGATTTTTACAGTTTTATTAGTTTGCTAGGACTGCTGTAAAAACGTACTACAAATAAGGTGGCCTGAACAACAGAAGCTTGTTTCACTGTTGTAAGTAGTAGATAACAACATGGTTCCTACTTTCATGGAAGGTATAGACTAGTGGGTGAGGAGATGACAGGTGATCAGAAATAAATATGTAAATACAAATCATCATAAATATTATAAAGAAAAAGAATTTGGAGTAAATAAGAGTTTTATTTTTGCAATGAATGGTTGAAGAAGGCCTCTCTGAAGTGTGGGCATTTCAACTAAAACCTGAAAGGTGAGGAGCTATCTATAATAGACTGTTGGGGTAGGATGGAAGAAGAGCCTTTCCAATAGAGGAAATGGTCTTATTGGAAGGTTCTGTGGGTGAAAAGAGATTATAGTGTTCTAGGAACTGAAAGAAGGCCCAATGATTGGCTAGAACAGAAGAGAATAAAGTTGCATAAGTTGAAAAGTAAGCAGGCCCAGATCAGGCAAAATTTTGATTGCCAATGGGCAGCCATTGAAGGATCTAATTTACATTAAAAAAAACTGTGAGGTAGAGAGTACTCTAGTAGCCTCAGTTCAATTTAGTTCAGTCGCTCAGTCGTGTCCGACTCTTTGCAACCCCATGAATTGCAGCACGATTCAGGAGAGTCAAGAGACATAGGTTCCATCCTTGGGTCAGGAAGATCCCCTTGAGGTGGGCACAGCTACCGACTCCAGTGTCCTTGCCTGGCAAACCGTGTGGACAGAGGAGCCTGGTGGCCTGCAGTCCACGGGGCTGCAGAGAGTAGCACACGACTGAAGTGAGAGAGCACAGCATCGGTAACACCACGTGATGCGAGCTCTTCCAGATGAGGGGAGGGCCTGTGCGTAGCATGTGGGCCACCGCGGTGCCCGCTTCCGAGTCAGCCTGTGGCTCTGCATCTCCCAGGGCGCAGGCCCCTCCCGCGAGAGTTGCGGCTGGTCTCTGACCAGTCAACACTTGAGGAAGGGCACTGCATAACATCTCAGGGAGGCCAGAAGACACTCTGAGCTTCTGCCCTGGCTGAAGCCAAAAGCTCTGCCATGAGGACACTCGAGCATTGCTGAGAGGCGCTCTGAGGCTTCTTGACAAGAGCCAGCGATGACAGGGGCCCTCCAGGCCCATTCTAGTCTTCAGATGACCTCAGCCTCAACCAATAAACTGATGGTGACCTTGTGAGAGGCCTCAAGCCAGACTGTCCAGTCAATCCCTCCCCAGTTCCTGATTTAGAGAATTTTAGAGAGATAAAAAATAATCATGATTTGCTAAATAACATATTCACAAATATATAACTGATTATTGTAAGGTCGGACCCTGGGGGCCATGATGGGCCACCTCTCCTCTCCCTCCCACTGGTGAGAAGGTCACCAATGACAGCACACTTTGCCGGTTGCCATGACCAGCCGCCCCTCCTCTCTCCCACTGGCTGGGGAAGTCCCTAACGGAGGGAGGCTCCCGGATCCCTGGGACCAATGACAGCACACTTCGCCGCCAAAGCCGCCCCGCCCCAGCTACATAGAAAGACCTATCAGCCCACGACGCTGCGAACCGGCAACCTATCCAAACCCCTTCCACTAACCTGGCCATCCCCCGCAGCTTGCATATATAAGCAAACTTCTAACACGGTATGGGCGCTCGGACTTCCTGGACCCACCTCCTTGGGGTCTGGGAACCCCGCCCGGGAGCATTTCCCCAGTAAAGCCTGTTAGCTACTCTTTTGGTGTCCTGGTCATCTTTACCTAACAATTATTACTATATATTTGATACACAAACTCATAAAGGATAATGCAGAAAAGTAAATCATACAGGACAACTTTAACAAAAATTTAAAAATCCTACAAAGAATCATTCCTTAGAATTCATTAGAAAGACTGACGCTGAAGCTCAAATACTTTGGCCAGCTAATGCAGATAACCAACTCACTGGAACAGACGCTGATGCTGGGAAAGATTGAAGGCAAAAGGAGAAGAGGGTGGCAGAGGATGAGATGGTTAGATAGCACCGACTCAATGGACGTGAATTTGAGCAAACTCTGGGAGACAGTAAAGGACAGGGAAGCCTGGCATGCTGCAGTCCATGGGATCACAAAGAGTTGGACACGACTTAGTAACTGAACAACAGCAAACACAGAACCAATGCGTCAAATACAGCAATACACGTGCATGTATAAGTAAAACGAGTCATAGATAAAAGAGGTTTTATTTGGGGAATGTAAAGATAATTAAACAGTAGGAAATCTTTTCTATATATTTCACTATATTCATATAATTAGGAAAGAAAGACCATAAAAATTCCAAGTGTTACAGAAAGAGAGTTCAATAAAAATAAATTCCAATTATTGATTAAAAACACACTTTAACCACTTAGAAATACAGAGTCATCCTTAAATGACCCTCCACCCTCTATAAAAGCTTATCTATCAAGACTCTACAGTCAATGTCCCACATGGTGGTTAAATATTAAAAGCAAGCTTTCAAGGACAAGAAAACTTGATTGCCATCATTTCAACTTCCAAACATTTCACTTAAAAATAAAGCCTATACAATGAAACACCAAAATTAATGGGGTTATATGAAAATTTTAATAAAATTCCATTCATTATAGTCATATGGATAATAGCATAACAATTCTCAGAGAACATATGAGGAAGTTAATTTTATGTGTCAACTTGGCTAGGCCACAGTAACCAGAAACTTGGTCAAATAATATTCTAGATGTTTTTTTCATAAGGTAAATTTTTGAGAAAGAGTAACACTTAATTCAGTAGATTTTGCATATAGCACACTGCCTTCTACAAGATGGATAAACTCCATCCAGTCAGTTGGAGGCCTTAAGGAAAGGACTGACTTCCTCTGAAGAAAAGGCAATTCCGCCAGTAGATAGCCTTTGGACTCAAGTGCAACCATTCTCTGGGTCTCCAGCCTGCTGGCTTAACCTGCAGAGTTAGGACAATTACATGGGCCAGTGTCTTAAAATTTCCCTCTTCTTTCCCTTACATATATTCCACACGTGTGTGTACATGTTCAGGTACTCAGTAGTGTCCAACTCTGCGACCCCATGGACTGCAGCACACCAGGCTTCCCTGTCCTTCACTGTCTCCTGAAGTTTGCTCAAACTCATGTTCATTGAGTCATTGATGTCATCCATCCATCTCCTCCTCTGTTGTCCCCTCTCCTCCCATATAGTCCACATATAAAATCATAGAATATGTGGGGTTTTTGTGATTGGTTGCTTTCACCTATCATCTTGTTTTCAAGGTCATCCACACTGTAGTATGTATCAGTACTTAATTTCCTTGATGGCTAAATAATATCAAATTAGATGCATATTAACTTTTTTGTCCATTCTTCATTTGATAGTCATTTAGGTTGCCCCACTTTTGCCTATTATGAAAAATATTGCTACAAACATTCAAGCAATATTACCTTTCCTTTATAACTGCAGCTTTGTACTAAATTTTGAAATTGAGAAGTACAATTTCTCCAACTTTGCTGCTTTTAAAGACTATTTTGGCTATGTTGGGCCTCTTGCATTTCTATGTAAACTTTATCATCAGCTTATATTATTCAACAGATAAGTCTTCTGGGATTTTGATAAGAATTGTGCTGAATTTGTTGATTGATTTGGGAAACATTGCTTTCTTTTCAAGGGTAAATCTCCAAATACAGAAGCAGTAGATATCTTTCTCTTTACTCGAGGTCCTCTTTAATTTCTTTCAACATGCTTTGTAGTTCTCAGAGCATAAGTGTTACACTTGTTTTTTAATTTTTTTCTCAATAGTTAATTATTTAATGTCACTAGGTACAGAGCTGGTTTAATTTCACTTTGAATTATTCACTGATAGTGCATATTGATGTTTTTATACATTGATTTATCCTACTATATAGTAGCTATGGAAGATTTTTAGCAGGTTTCTTAGGATTTTTTTTTGTATATAATCATGCTATTTGCAAATCTCATTTTTATTTGTTTCTAATCTGAATGCCTTTATTTGTTTTTCTTGATGAACTTCCTCAGCTGGAACCCATAGTACAATGTTAAGAAAAATAGGTAAGAGTGGACACTCTTATACTGTTTCTGATTTATAGGAAGAGCTTTCAACCTTTACCATTAAGTACAATAACGGCTAGCTTTTTGCAGATGTCTTTTTATCAAATAAAGTATGTTCCCATATATTCTAATTATTTGAGTGTTTTTATCAAAAAGTGCTGTTGGATTTTTGTCAAATGTCTTTCTGTTTCAATAAGATGCCTATGTAGTTTTTTGCCCTTTATTCTATTTATTTGATGGAGTGCATTAACTGACTCTCAGGTGTTTAACAAACTTTACATTCTTGGTCATGGTATAAATATATTCTTATATATACCATTTTATTTGGTTTGCTTGTATTTTGCTGAGTATTTTTGAATTTGTATTCTAAGAGATATTGTTTTGTAACTTTTTTCATGTGATATCACTGAATGATTTTGGTATTAATAATGGTGCCATGGAGAAGGAAATGTAACCCACTCCAGTATTCTTGCCTGGAGAATCCCATGGACAGAGAAGCCTGGTAGGCTACAGTCCACAGGGTCACCAAGAGTCGGACACGACTGAGTGGCTTCACTTACTCACTTACTTATGGAGTAAGATGGATAGTATTCTCTGATCCTGATTTTTTTTGGAAAAGTTTGTGAAGAAACAATGTGATTTCTTTTAAAATGTGTAGTAGAATTCACCAGTGAAGCCATCTGGGACAAAGTTTTTGTCTGCCGATAGTTTTTTGTTACTAATTATTTACTTGTCATAGGTTTACTCAGATTTTCATTTTCTTCTTGAGTTAATTTTTAACAGAGTGTGCCTTTCTAAGAATTTTCCCACTTAATCTAAGTTATCTAATTTGTAGACATACTACTGTTTATCATATTCCCTTATATTCTCTTTTATTACTGTAAGATCTGTAGTAATGTATGCTTTTTAATGTCTGATTTTAGTAATTTGAGTCTTCTCTGTTTTGCTCTTGATCAGTCTAGCTAAAAGTGTGTCCATTTGTTTAACCTTTTAAAGCAATAACGGATGGTCCTATTTCAGAAAGATTTTTGACAAATATTTTTGTTTTATACCAGAACTGATAAACCCCGCCCCACCCCACCCCCACCCAGTGATTCACACTTGTAGAGAAGAATAGGTCTTCCAGAATGAGAATGCCAGGTCTCTTCACTCTGACTATACACCATGATGAGATACAGTATACAACCAATCCCTAGTATAATCAGAGAAACGCTAAGTCATCAGTTTCTATTCAAAATTCTAGGAAATTTTCTAATCCAAGCAAATAAATTGTATTGAGTATGAACATTTAAGAAAGCTCTGAAATTATAATTTGAAGCTGCTTTTTTTAAAGGGAAGGAACAGACAAACAGCTTTCTCTGACCTTGTGTTTCCTTTCCCCATGTTTAGAACACATGTTGCTGTCTCTCACATCCAGGTCCCAGTCTCTCCTCTGAGCTCTGGACTCACTATTTCAGGGAATATTTATGCATGCTATTATGTGCCACCCAGGACTCCCCATGCTTGTTATGTGAGACAGATGGTGCTCCTGCCCTCAAAACAATTACATTTTACTCTGAATCAATTTCCAGCTTTGGAAAGTCCCCTTCCTTGTTTGAAGACACTTTAAAAGTAACATTTCCCAAATGCTACTCTTAATTTCTCTGTCTCCAGGCATATCTCCTTGTACTGCCACCACCCCTTCTACCCCAAACTCAGCCTTTGCCATCTCAATAAATAGCAACACTCATCACCAAATGCAAACCAAAATCTTGGAAGTCATTCTTGATTATTCCCTTTCCTCCATGACTATCAGAGAATTATTTCACTTCCAACTCAAATTTATATCTGGAATATATACCTGCACCTTCACTTGCCTAAATCTCCACCTTCTTGAAACTCTTAAGTCTTCCCTCCTCCCCATCTTGTTTGAAGTCTGCTCTGTATCCAAAACCCAGAGTGATCTTTCGTTAATGAAAAGAGCGAGTTTCTCCGTACCTCGACTAAAGCCTTTCCATGTTTCCTGTTGTATGTTAAGTTAAATGTATAGCCGCATTTTCTAGGTTCTTTTGTAGTCTCTTCAGCTTCATAAGTCAGCCCCTTATTTCCTCAATATAACTTGTGCTCATTAGCTCTCTAAAGACAGTGAACATTTGCTCAAGGAATATATGAAGAATTAACCCTGAAGAATTTCTTAGAAATGATTTCTAAAACCTTTGTGACCCATTTACAACACCATAAGTATTATCTCTCCATTAGAAAGATTTTTGGAACCATATACGATGAACGTTACAAAAACCAATGGCAGAAAATAAATATGAATTTATAATAAATCCCAGAACTGAGTTATTCTCAACACCAGAAGATGCGGTCTCAATGAAGAGCTCACCTTCCTGTCCTGAGTACTAGCGCAGTATATCAGGTCAAAGGCAAAGAAAGTAAACATTGTCCTGGTTCCAGAAACTATTACTGAGAGAGTCAAATGCTTCAATCGCCTCTAGAAGAAAGTCTGATCTCCAAGGTGGGTGAGAAGGAAAGAGAATGGTGTCTGAAGCAATTTACTATGGCACCTCCCACTCTCTTTTGAGAGTTAAATGCTTTTTCTTCCTACCACTTAGATGTGACTTAGAAATAAAGGTGGAAGAACCATAACTTCTTTCATCACATGATCATAACTGTGGATAGAAGGTCTTTAACAAGCTCGCACTCTAACAAGTTACTGCTGTTTTCACTTTTTGCACTGGCTCAATCTTAAGCATGATAACATCCTCAAACATCAAGTGCATTAGGCTGTGACAGCTTTCCACTGACCTAAGCAATTGCATTAGGAAAAACACCATTAGCAGCTCCCTTTCTTCATCTCTTCTCCCCTCCTCCTTCCCATCAGTAAAAGCTATGCTCAATACTACTATTAAATTACCCTTAGAAATACGCTCCTCAAAGAAAAATCAATGCACATGTGTTTTAACACTTGTCACAGATAGATCAAATGGCCAATCTAACATTTATTATTCTACCCAGAGGTTTACATTTTAAACGAGCTTCTTTGGGTGGCACGTTTGTGAGTCCACATCTACATCCACAAGAAGAAAAAGAAAAGCAACGGGTGAGAGGGTGGGAAGGAATACTAATGAGTCTCACTGTTGCTCCAAGCACTGTTTCTGGATGTCTGTGGTCCTCTGTGGGGAAAAGAGAACAAAATGGTAGGATGGGGTAAAAGTGGTGGGCAGGTAAAAGTGGCAGGATTAGTAAAAGACCTGAGATCAAACCTGCTATGATTCAGCTAATAGTCTCCACCTCTCTACTCATGAATTTCAATATCCTTCTCATTTTGATCCTTTCCACCTGTTTAGTCATGACCCATTTTCTACCAGAAGACAGAACGTACAGTTGTTAGAGTACAAGAGCTAAAACGTATGAATTTTGGCTTAATATATCTGTGCTTCCATTTCTTTACTTAGAAATAAGGACAAGATATTATTAATACCTCACAGAGAGAGCTGTTAAATGAGTTTCAAAGGTCAGGCATTTAAAGCAATGCCTTGCATATAGTAAGCCATGTTAACTATTAACTATTGTTATTTAGCATGTTTATTAAGAAGAAAAATTACCATTCTTAATAAGGGTACTTTCTACAGATTACACAATTAAGTTCCACTTGCAGCACTAGTGGAGTCACTGTATTAGACAAGCCCTATGGCCATAAACAGCTACAAAATACATGAGGCAGCTGTTTTCAGACAGTGAAGAACAGGCAGCTGGAGACCACAGTGGCTGAGAGAGGGTCAGTCCCACAGGTGGCTAGGTTTCCATGTTGAGACAATTTCCCAAGCTCATTGCAGAAAGCTGGTGTCACAGCAGAGAACCCTGGTGCTGCCGGGCTGAGGTGGCAGAGATCACGACTCAAGGCAGCTGAAGATGCTGGGGTCTACAGAGTGGGAAATTAAAAAGGAGGGAAATGTGTAAACAGGGAGCCTCAGCAGTCTCTCAGGGAGTCCTGTACAAGTATGTGCCTGAGCAGGTCCTCCGCCGAGCAAGAGAACCAGAGGTCTGCGGATGCAGCTGCAGTGGACTTGAGCACAGACAAGGGTAACACAGGCTCTGCTGGCCGAAGGGCAGTACCCAGAGGTTTTGGGATGTGGATGCTGCCAGGATAATCAGCATTCCTTAACTAGGCTCCAGCCAAGATGCCAGAAAGCGGCCCCGAGGAGTAAGAACCACGTACAAAGCATGACCAGCCTCCCGCTCTATAAACAAAGCCTAAAATGAAGCCCAAGCAAGATCCAAAGTGGGTGGCGCTGGGAGGCTGAGTCTTGGCAAATTATATCAATATGACCGGTCAGTGAATGAACTGCCTGCTAAAATAAGGATTCACAGTGTTCAGAATAAGATAACAGAATATAGAGACTCTGCAATGTATTACTCATTATCCCAATGTTAAATAAAAAATCAAAAGTCATAAAAAAGCCAAAAAATATGATCTATATGTAAGAATAAAAAACCAATAGAAACTGAACCCAAGATACCTAGATGTTGGCCTCATCATCTATATTTAAAACAGCTATTATAAATATATTCAAAGAATTAAGCAAAAGAAGTTCGCAAAATTATAGGAAAATGTGGTCTACATGAGTAAGCAGTTAGAGAATGTCAATGTACAAATGGAAACTATTTTTAAAAAAGAGCCAAATGGGCATTCTAGAACTAAAAAGTATACCACTGAAATGGAAAAACAACAACAACAACAACAACAACAACAACCTGTATGGACTCAATAACTGATTCAAGATGGCAAGCAAAATTCAGTGAACTAAAGTTCTGACAACTAGAAATTATACAATTTTAAGAACAGACATTTAAAAAAATATTGATATAAGTAAACAGTGTTTCTGGGACACAGAGAACACTATTAAATAGACTAATGTACATTTAATTGGTGTTCCTAAAACAGAAGAGAGTGATAGTGGGCAAATATTTAAAACTGTAATGGAAGAGAACTTCCTAAATTTTATTTCAAAATCCCCACCAATCTATAGATTCAAGAAGTTCATCAAGCATCAAAAATGACAAATATAAAAACAACCACACTAGGTAGATCATAGTCAAATTGCTGAAAGTAAAAAAATGAACAAACAAATATTGAATACAGGTAAAAATGATTAAAAAAATATACTTGGATTTATCAGAAAACCAATGTGTGGAAGACAATGGCACAAACTCTCTAAGTTGCGAAAAGGAAGGAAAAGTCTACCCCGGATTCCATGTCAAGTGAACAATCCACAAGCTAAAGTGAATGAGGATCTTTTCTGTAAATGAAAACTCAGAAAATCTGTTGCCAGCAGATTTGCACTAAAATAAATGTCAGGAGATATTTTTCAATTAAAAGGAAAAAGATAATCAGATGGAAACTCAGATGGAAGCTTGCATCTGCAGGTCAGAATGAAGAAGATCAGAAAGGGTAACTGAGTAAGTAAACATACAGGACTATTTTGCTTACTTCTCATAATTTACTTTAAACATCTCGGATTGGGACTTTCTTGGATGGTCCAGTGGTTAAGACTCTGTGCTTCCAATGCAGGGGGAAGGGTTCAATCCTTGGTCAGGAAACTGAAATCCCATATGCCAAGAGTATAGTCCAAAAACAAATTAAAGAAAAAAGCTTTATTAAAAAAAAAAAAAATGAATAAACAAATATTGAATACAGGTAAAAATGATTAAAAAAATATACTTGGATTTATCAGAAAACCAGTGTGTGGAAGACAATGGCACAAACTCTCTAAGTTGCGAAAAGGAAGGAAAAGTCTACCCCGGATTCCATGTCAAGTGAACAATCCACAAGCTAAAGTGAATGAGGATCTTTTCTGTAAATGAAAACTCAGAAAATCTGTTGCCAGCAGATTTGCACTAAAATAAATGTCAGGAGATATTTTTCAATTAAAAGGAAAAAGATAATCAGATGGAAACTCAGATGGAAGCTTGCATCTGCAGGTCAGAATGAAGAAGATCAGAAAGGGTAACTGAGTAAGTAAACATACAGGACTATTTTGCTTACTTCTCATAATTTACTTTAAACATCTCGGATTGGGACTTTCTTGGATGGTCCAGTGGTTAAGACTCTGTGCTTCCAATGCAGGGGGAAGGGTTCAATCCTTGGTCAGGAAACTGAAATCCCATATGCCAAGAGTATAGTCCAAAAACAAATTAAAGAAAAAAGCTTTATTAAAAAAAAAACCAAAAAACCACTGACTATTTAAAGCAAAATAATAGTAATAATCACAAATAACAATAAAAAGAGTTATAGATATTAAGAAGTTAGAAGAAATAAACTGGAACTCTAAAAGTACTGAATTAACATAAAAGACTACCAAAGAGAAAATAGAAAGCAAAACATAAGTATAAATGCAAAAAGTTAGCAATATGGTAGACCTGAGCTCAAAAAGCAATATAAAAATATTAAAAAATCTCAATTATAAGGCAGAGATTATCAGAATGAATAGAAAAATAAAAGTCAACTACAAACTATCTACAAAGTACGCGTTTTAAATGGAAAGATACAGACAGGTTGAAAATAAGCAGATGAAGAGGATATGCTATGCAGACAGTAAGGGTAAGAGGCTGATGTGGCTTTATCACTGTCATCAGATAGACATCAGGAAAAACCTTGCTACAAGAACAAGTTATGTGATAAAAGACAATTTGCCTGGCGGGCACCCCAACTGTAAATACAAATTCACTCAATACTACAGCATTTAAATAAATAAAGCAAAAACTGACTAAATCGAAAGGGAGAAATAAGTCCATAACTAAAATTGAATTTTTAAGTCTACACACTCAGTAATCACTAGGAAAGAATAGGCAAACAATGACGAAGGAAATGGACTAGAAAGGGCAAGCAGCTTGATCTAACTGATCCTTAAAAATACCGCACCCAACAGCAGCAAATGACGTCCTCTTTTCAAGGGTACGTGGCGTGTTCACCAATACAGACCGTATTCTCGGCCAGAAAATAAGTCTGAATAAATTCCAAAGCCTGAATTGGAACTTCTGTATAAGCTAAAAGCACCAAGAGAGTTCTCTACCTAAGGAGGTTCACAACTCAGAGAAGGTAGACAGACATCTATAGGGCTTCCCTGGTGGCTCAGACAATTAAGAGTTTGCCTGCAAAGTGGGAGACTCAGGTTCAATCCCTGGGTCAGGAAGATCCCATGGAGAAGGAAAAGGCAACCCACTTCAGAATGCTTGCCTGGGAAATCCCATGGACAGAGGACCCTGACAGGCTACAGTCCATGGGGCTGCAGAGTCAGACATGACTGAGAGACTAATACTTACTTACAGAGACTTACAAGATGATAAGATAAATGCTTTGAGTCTAGTGTTATGGGATGAGACTTCATCTGCTTACTTATGGGATGAGGCGCTATAATGACACCAAGGGCGGTAGAGGAGGAGGCCCTACCCAATGTCTGGACGTGCAATGTCTTGAGTAGAAGTTCAGCAGGCCAAGAGGAAAGACATTTGACAAGGCTGATCAGTATGTATGAAAATAAACAAAGACGATGGAGACGACCAAGAACGGTGATGGGACCGTGCGGTGAAGGCTGGAGGCTACATCCTGAAAGTCACCAATTTTTCTTTCAAAGAATTTTGATGGTAAATTTGTGTCATACCTCCCATATTTGTATAAAACCCAAGCAACAAAGGATCACTAGTCAGTAAAAACCAGATGGGAAAGTGAGTGGCATGATCCTCTTCTTTTCTTACTCTGTTCTCTATTTCAGCACACTTGCTGCTGCGTAATTACTGAAACAGATTTGAAGTAATTTTGGATGCCCAAAATTTCTCTTGGCAAAGCACACAGAAACGCAGAACCGAAAGGAACTCTCCTAACACCCACGATAACACGTCATCGATCATCCTATTAATATGGTTTCAATCCTGTGTTGAGAAGGTCTCTTAGTGATACCAGGGCTTCTGGCCAAACTAGGGTATTGAGCAGTCCAAAGTGCACACTCTCAGTTATGAATACGATTCAGCTGCCAATATCTTGTTCTTTCGAAAGCCCAAGGAGAAAATCTTGCTTCACTTACACCACCAACTGACAGCCTTGGGAAGGCTACAGAATCCGAAGCTGCCCTCCCGAGAGCTTAAAGGAGAAATGCCCCTGGCTGTAGGGATTTAAAAGGAAATGTAGAAGAGCAAAAATGAGTGCTGAAGTGAGCCTAGGCAATGAGGTTACCTGTTTTCTTTGCTAAACTATTCACTGAAGCTCAGAAGCCACAGAAATACCTAAAGATTCATTTCCCTAGGTCCACTGATTCTGTTAACAGGCAGTAAGTACCCAAGTGAGGTGTGGCAGGAGGAAGAAGTGAGCATGCATGTGAGGGAGCCAGGTACCCCAGAACTAGTCCTCACCCCAACCCCATGGTCCAGGGCAGACTTAGGAATCTTGTGCGGGCAAAGCAGATACCCAAGTAATTAGCCTGTATGACCCACTCACCGTGTGCCAGGCACTGTACTAAATGCTTTCCCAGGGTTTTCTTTCTTTTTTAAGCTCATGGAGCTTTTTTTTTTTTTTTTTAATTTCCTTGTGGTAAGATTGCAACTCTTAACATTTTATGATTATGTTTCTAAATGTTCCCTAGGGTTAACACATTGACGACATCACCGACGCGATGGATATGAGTTTGAGTAGGCTCCAGGAGTTGGAACATGACTGAGGGACTGAACTGAGCCTATTCATTTAAAATGTCATCTTAAAAAATAAAAAAAAAACTTTAATTAAAGAAAATGCTATATCTTGGTATCTATATATGATCCATAGTTTAATTCTATGAAAACTGGTCTCTGAATGGTGTAAATTCATCCCCATTTAATGCACACTGATTCTGGCCAAAAAGCCAGGTCTTCAAGTGCTGAGTTCTTTCAGCTGTGGTAACAAGTACATAGACCCCCAACCCCCACACCACCACCTCTAATTTCTCAAACGGGCTTCTCAAAGGCCTTTGTGTAGGCTATCAGACTTGAGAGAAGGGAAATCAAGAAATCACGGAAGTTCAATGGCAGGTCAAACCTCAAGTTTAGTTTTGCCCTGGGAACCCGTTCTGAGTATTCATATTTCCACTCTTAGGAGACCTTGCCTAGGTGGATCCAGGTGTGGAAAAGAATGAAGTGCTCTAACAGTGGGGATTTCTGAAACCCAGCGTGTCTGGACTCAGGTCTCAAAAAAAGACTGGCGATCGACGTTGAACGCAGAACAGGGTGGCTAAACTTTCCTAATGTCTGTCTCTCAGCGCCTCTAATGCATGGCATCTAGTGATGGAGAACCATCCATCCCAGGGGCTTATTCTTTACAGAGCCAGTTATCCATCTCAACAAATCAGGGCCTTAACCTCAGGTGGACAGACTTCCTTCTTGCTCATAAAGGTCTTAAGTAGGGCGGGAACTATCGCAGCCTAGTTGGGAATTCAGTCCAGCAAAAAAAGCCTTCAGAGTACTTCCTGGAACCTCAACTGATTGGTTCAGCATCACCGGGCAGGGATTCCATAGCAACATCTGGCACAGTTTGAGGTACCCCCAAGAGTTGTGTCTAACCACCTACCAACTCTTTGAACAAGGTTTAGTATCTTATAAAGACCCTCCAAATATTAATTAAACAATCAGACTGCTCCCACCTGCAATCTAAATATGTTTCCTCTTTTAGTTTGGGAAACAGAGAATGTGGTCTTTATTCTATCAAAATCTTACCCAGACACAAAGACAATTATTACATTTTCTTTATTCTGTTTTCAACACCTGGGAATTTCAGGTCTTTTCACCTCTCCTTAGATTTGCTAGTCATAGAACGGAAGGTTCAGAAGGGACCTCACAATCCAATCCAATCAATAATTCTTTCCACCCTTATCCAGACCCCTCCGATTTTCTCCCACACTGTGCAGCTGTCCACATGAAGTTTTCTAGAAGAGCTTGATTAGGTCCCTGGAGAGTGCGAGGAAGAAAACAGGGTGGTTATTTTGGATTAAAGATCTGCCCTGGACATGTCAACACCTCTTTCCTTCAGTTTCGGTTTTCTGTTTGTTCTTGTACATCTATATTTATAGCTTCGTTAGTTATCAGAATGAGGACAGAAACAAATCCTTTGCTAGCTAATTAGAGCCCCACATGTTAATAAACTCCCACCACTCTGCTGCCTCAGAGTGCCAGCATCCCTGCAGGAAATTAATAAGAGCTTTTGTGCCTCAGAGTCTGGAAAGGTCAGCGCCCACCAAGGGTTCAAATGCAGAGATGGCAGCACAGTCATATCCTATTTTATAAACATCACAAAGATAACCCATGGGTTTAGAGAGGAGGACAGTCCAGGGCCAGGCAGGTGGATGAAAGCATAAGCCTGGTCACAGGTCTAACGGAACATAATCGCGGATCAAGTAGTTGCTGACGCTTATGTGTGCAGAGACGCTGCCATCTCTTCTACATGTTAGTTCATTTCGCCACTTTAGATGGAGTGCCCAGTCCTGTCTGACTCTTTGCAACCCCATGGACTATAGCCCGCCAGGCTCCAATGTCCATGGGATTCTCCAGGCAAGAACACTGGAATGGTGTGCCATTTCCTTCCCAGGGGATCTTCCCAATCCAGGGATTGAATCTGTCTCTTGTCTCCTGCATCGGCAGGCAGGTTCTTTACCACTGAGCCACCTGGGAAACCTTAGATAGGAGTGGTTTGCAGAAAGAAGAAAAAAAAAATTATTCTAGAATGGATTCCCCCAAATGACCCTAACATTTTTCATTTCTTGTCATATATCAGCTTCAGTGGTGGTGCTTTTAAATTAGTCTTGTGGTCACGGAATCATGATGAGTGAAGGGGACTGGGAAGAAGCATATTTGAATTTGTGCCATTTCCCTGAGCAGCCAGGATAGAGGGCTGCTGATCTGCTCCATTCTCCAGAAGCCTACCAAGACAGTCTCTACACTGGCCATTGCAAATTGTATCCATTTCCTCACTGTGGCTACCTCTGTCTGGGAGGTGAACCTGAGATACAAGAGTCAAAAAAGGTTAGGAATAAACCATGCCACAACTCTGCTTCACTAAATGGTCCTGACCATAACAGGCAGGAAAAAAAATCCAGCCAAAAAAATCCAGTGTTCCACTGACACTCCGAAAATTAACATCATAGACACCAGGAAGGGAAAAAGTTTTAAAGTCAAATTCTGCAGGAAGGGAATGAAGTGGAAGCTGAGGAAAGATCATTAGAGATAGCAGTTAGTGGATTATTATTCAGTAGAATTGTTCCGGAGTATCATTTCAACAGCGTGATGAAGTAGAAAACCAGATGGTCTTCTCTCTCATTTTCTTTATTAAAAGTAAACCCAAGATTCAGAAGTCAACTAATACTCCACTTCCAGCCGAATTTAATTGCTCACTACTCAGAACTACAATGATCTTGACTATCTCATCATTAATTCATATCCTACTTTGTTATTACAAAGGCTGTATTACCAGTTATCTTTTTGAGTATAGTTCCCTCATTGACTTAAATTTTCCTTGAGGGCATTAGTCTATTTTCAATAAAACTTTTCTACGTTTTTCTAGCACTTAAAATAATGATTTGCACAGATAATATTCTCCAAAAATGTTTTTGAATGCAAGGTAGATTCTATCTTCACGGAAGCTGTGTAAATAGAAGTCACCCATTTGTAATTTAGTAAATAAGACCTCCCTGAAAATGCTAAGCTGTTCTAAGTAAGGTATAAACTTTCAAGTTAATATAAAAGTTTTATGAGAATCAATAAAATGTTCCCTTTTGACTCATATTGCTTTTCTTTTTTATAATTTCATTGATTTAGATTCAATATCTGTGAATTCAATAAATGTTTCTTTTTAGAAAACTTTACATTTTGTTGCTCTCTTAAAAGATGACGCTGAGAAGGTGCTGCACTCATTATGCCAGCAAATTTGGAAAATTAAGCAGTGGCCACAGGCCAGGAAAAGATTAGTTTTTATTCCAATCCCAAAGAAAAGCAATGCCAAAGAATGTTCAGACTACCATACAATTGCATTCATCTCACACATTAGCAAAGTAATGCTAGGCTTCAATAGTATATGAATCGAGAACTTCCAGATGTTCAAGCTGGATTTAGAAAAGACAGAGGAACCAGAGGTCAAATTGCCAGCATCCGTTAGATCACAGAAAAAGCAAGAGAATTCCAAAAAAACATCTACTTCTGCAATTCATTAAGGCAAAGCCCTTGACTGTGTGGATCACAACAAACTGTGGAAACTTCTTCAAGAGATGAGAATATCAGAATACCTTACCTGCCTCCTGAGAAATCTGTATGTAGGTCAAAAAGCAACAGTTAGACCCACACATGAAACAACAGACAGTTTCCAAATTGGGAAAGGAGTACATCAAGGCTGTATATTATTGCCCTACTTATTTAACTCATATGCAGAGTATATCATACGAAATGCTGGGCTGGATGAAGCACATGCTGGAATCAAGAAAGTCAGGAGAAATATCAATAACCTCAGATATGCAGATAACACCACCATTGTGGTAGAAAGCAAAGAGGAACTAAAGAGCCTCTTGAGAAAAGTGCAAGAGGTGAGTGAAAAAGGTGGCGTAAAGCTCAACATTCAAAAAACTAAGATCATGGCATCTGGTCCCATCACTTCATGGCAAATAGATGGGGAAACAATGGAAACAGTGAGCGATTTTATTTTTTTGAGCTCTAAAACCACTTCAGATGGTGACTGCAGCCATGAAATTAAAAGACTCTTGCTCTTTGGAAGAAAAGCTATGACCAACCTAGACAGTATATTAAAAAGCAGAGACATAACTTTGCTGACAAAGGTCTGTCTAGTCAAGGCTATGGTTTTTCCAGCAGTCATGTCTGGATTTGAGAGTTGGCCTATAAAGAAAGCTGAGTGCCAAAGAATTGATGCTTTTGAACTGTGGTGTTGGAGAAGACTCTTGAGAGTCCCTTGGACTGAAAGGAGATCCAACCAGTCCATTCTAAAAAAGATCAGTCCTGAGTGTTCTTTGGAAGGACTGATGCTGAAACTGAAACTCCGATACTTTTGCCACCCAATGAGAAGAGCTGACTCATTTGAAAAGACTCTGATGCTAGGAAAGATTAAAGGCAGGAGGAGAAGGGAACAACAGAAAATGTGACGGTTGGATGGCATCACCGACTCAATGGGGATGAGTCTGAGTAATATCGGGGAGTTGGTGATGGACAGGGAGGCCTGGCATGCTGTGGACCATGGGGTCACAAAGAATTGGACACAACTGGGAGACTGAACGGAACTGAGATAGAAGATACACACAAACACAGACATACGTGCATAGGGTCTGGATTGAGAGCAAGCTATCCAAAGCTGCACTCTCCTTTGCCTACACTAATTCACTGGGATGAGCTCCATTAACCAGGGAGTTAAGGGGATATGGTGAGAGCTGGGATGGGGAGGGTATGGGGGCAGGGTTCCAGAAACCCTGCTGAAATCACTACCCACTATTCTCTCACTACTTCCAGACGGTTACAGTAGTATCTCAGACCATCTGGTGATGTGGGTAAGGCTAGCAAGAGGCCCATTAGAGCTTTCCCCAAATTATCAGGAGCTCCTTTTTGACCTGCCCTGTCTTACCAGGACATTGAGCAGCTGAAGCTGGTACGTTCTTTCCCCTCCTCTCTTCCCCAGACCCGTCCTCCTGAGGGGGTCCTAGTACAGACATCTAGCATACATGTTCAGACCAGATTTTTTAGGCTTCTGGACTGAACAGCATTAGAACTTGAAAAAGTAGCTTACGCTTGTCATATCAACCCCATTGCTTGTACTTATTATCAGTCATCAGCCCCCGAATGGTAGGACAGCCCAGCTGAATGGGCTGCAATTGGTCAGGGCTGCATGTTTGGACTAGGCTCTGTGGCCCAAGCTGACATGCAAACATATTAGGGTCACAGGCTAGCACTTCAGATACGTTTTCCAGTCCAAGCCTGCTGTCCATGGGGTAGCAAAGAGTCAGACACAACTGACTGAAATGAACTGAACTGAATATTTTGTTGATGTCTTGATGAAATATTGGCTTTGACTTTACATAGCTTAAAGATCATATTCATCTGCATACATCTTTATTTTAAGCCTATAACATACCTGGAAATAATGCCTGAATTATGAATTACAATTACATGCTACCATTTCTGAAATACATTCTTAAGGTAGTAATTGGAATTCTACCATACTTTCCCACAGAAGATCATCAAAACTAGATTGATTTACTGGGTGAACCAGTTAAGAAGAATGAATATAGGGCATTCTTTCCAGTAGGTTAGCTGTGAGGAGAATGAGAGAGAAGATGGCGGTGGAGGACACCACTGAGTTGACATGTTTACAAATTGTGACATCGTTGAGGGTGGCTATCTAGAGGAGGAAAAGTGTATTTGGTGGGAGAAAATCCTGAAAGAGAAAGAAACAAATGTAGGAAGAGGGGTATGTCTTAAATTCGAATCTAAGATGTATGGAAGGCTTCCCAGGTGGTTCAGTAGTTAAAAGAAAAAAAAATCCAACTGTCCATGCAGGAGATACAGGTTGGATCCCCAAATTGGGAAGATCCTCTGGAGAAAGAAATGGCAACCCACTCTAGTATTCTTGCCTGGAAAATCCCATGGACAGAAGAGCCTGGTGGGCTACAGTCCATGGGGTCACAAAGAGTCAAACATGACTTAGTGACTAAATAACAGCAGCAAAGATGGAAGAGGGACACGATGGATACTAGATGCAAAGAAAAGGAAGAGGAAGCAGCAGCCTGAGTTAGTTCACACTCGATGACCTAATTTTCTTCTTTGAGGAGTAGAAAATGAGGTCAGCTGGTAAGAGTGAAGGGTAGCCAAGAGGCGTGGAATCTGGGATAGAATGAAAAGGTTTGAGAGAGCTGTAGTATCAAATGAAATGGAGAGGACTCAGAATCCAGAGGGTTTCCAAGCATCACAAGGAATCTGAAGAACAGCATTAACTCAGGCTTTCACAGTAACATGGCTTCAGATGACCATGGCCAAGCAGTCTCTCCTAGGACAGTTCTGCTAAGGAACAGGGCTTGGCACATTGTTTACAGAAAAGGCTATCGAGTAAGTCCTTAGGCTTTGCAGAACTTATGGTCCGCCCTACAAATGCTCAGTTCTGCCATTTGAAAGCATCCATAGACCATACATGGGGCTTCCCTTATGGCTCAGCTGGTAAAGAATCTGTCTAGAGTACAGAAGACCCTGGTTTGATCCCTGGGCTGGGAAGATCCCCTGGGGAAGGAAATGACAACCCACTCTAGTATTCTTGCCTGGAAAATCTCATGGACACAGGAGCCTGGTGGGCTGCAGTCCATGGGGTCGCAAAGAGTCAGGCACCACTGAGCGACTAATACTTACTTATAGACTCAATATATAAATGAATGAGCATGTACCTATCAAACTATTTGAAGGTTGAAGGTTTGGTTGCTAAGTCATGTCTGACTGTTTTGTGACCCCATGGACTCTTTTGTGACCAGGCCCCTCTGTCCATGGGATTTTCCAGGCAAGAATACTGGAGCAGGTTGCCATTTCTTCCTCCAGGGGATCTTCCCAACCCAGGAATCAACTCATGCCTGCTGCTCTCAGGCACTGGCAGGCAGATCATTTGCCACTGAGCCACCAGGGAAGCCCCAGACTTTATCCACAGACACTGAAATACGAATTTCATATGATTTTTCATGTATTATGAAGTATTCTTTTGACTTGTTTCCACTCCTTTACAAATGTAAAAAGCATCCTATACTCGTGGGTGATAACATAACAGAGTGTGGGCAGGACTGTGCCCACAAGTCATAGATTGCTGATCAGCCTCAGGAAACTCACAGATGACATTCCTATTTCTTCATGCACTTCTGCCTTCACAGGTATTTATTCACTATGCATTCTATCAGTTCTCATTCAGTCTCAGGGCTGAACTCTCAAATGAGAGATGTGTGCATTTACCTCCAACTGAAGATAAGATTTCTTGTTTACAGCAGGAAGAGACACTTTGTACCTGGTATTCCAGGAACAAGGATATCACTCATAGGAGACGAACGGTACTAAAAATCATACAGTGAGTTCAAGAGCCTTCAGAGAGTTCCTGGTCCATTGTGAGACCGCATTGTAGCATTTCCACAACCCAGACAGAACACAAATACGCAGCCTGCACTTTCCTTCATTCTCAGCTATAATCTCCACTCTCCAGAGCTATCATCCTCCTTTTCAAAGTCAGTGGGCCAGGGGCTGTGCTCTTATTCTATCCCCATAAAGGAAACAAGACCCTTTGGTCGACTTGCAGACTCAGTGAAGACAGGAACGAGCAACAACAGCTGATGCTGGCTCAGGTGGTGTAAGATGCGGGTACCACTTATGGAGATGATGGATGTTGCCAAATAGTAATTTTCTCTGTGTGGTGGCTGTGATTGATCTGTGGCTTGATGTAATGGTTGAAGCTTTCATATTCAATCTTAAAGAAAAAATATCGTGTTATCATGGAAATTTCCGATGACTGGGATGGGGATGGAGACTGGGCTATTGCTTTGCTTTTGAAGATGACCACTATGAAATAATAATGTTGATCTAAAACTCGTATATACAATTTTTTTAATGGGGAATGCCAAAGAAATTTGCTTTGCCTTTCAGTTGGCCCTGTAATCCTAGGTAGGAAACTGAAAGACTAGGGGCCACAGGTGGTGTTTTCACTGCTTCTTTTATTGTCTTTAGAAAATAAAATACGGTTTGTAGAGCATACAGCTGGATAGTCAGATGATATTAAAGAAAAATAATGTTTGCTTCTTCTAGAATGATGCCTATATTCTCACAGAGGTGATTCCACGACAAGGGCAGAGAACATCTCATAATTCCCTGAAATACAATCAGATTTGGCAGGAGACAACTCAACTTTACCAGAAGGGCTTTGAATTTAAATTTCAGGTACAAAGGGGGCAATGAAGTTAGATGAAACTATATTTTTAGAAGATAAGTGCAATCTAACAAAAAGTTGTAATAAAGGAAGTGCCTAATAATTATCAGTAGAAAATCCAATGGCCACAGAAGTCTATATGACAATGTGGAGCAGTTTTTGTAAAACACAAAATGAATTTTAAATTTTACTGTGAAGACTTAAACTAAACTCATTTAACTGTCACCAAGACATGATGAAATAGTGACCATAATATAACAGTACAGGTGAAGAACTCACCCTAAAGTAGTATGTGGTAGAAGAGGAGGTAGAAAAAAAGCATTTTGCATTAAGAAAACATCAACACAAGATGTTTTGATGACCTTTGCCAACAAAGGTCCATCTAGTCAAGGCTATGGTTGGGCTATGCTGGGCTATGCTGAGAACTAGAAGAGGGTCCAGGACCAAGTCAAATTGATGAAAACTATAGGAACTCTGAGACTGGAAGAATAACACCAAAATCAGTCTAAAAAATGCATTCTCTGAAAAACTTTGTTTTAACTCCCTATCCTCACCCGTGGTTAGATTTATCATGCTCTCCCACATTGCTGTGCTATGCTATACATCCCACTAGTACCCTGTTTTAACACTCTATTTTGTGATCACATGTTAAACAGCATCTCCCTACCTAGACATAGTTGTGTCTTATTATTATTTTATTCCCTGAAACCAATCATCAAGGACACTTGCAAAATGTCAGAAGGGGCTAGGAAACAGATAAGTTGAAAGCAGGAAAGTGTCTAGTTTGTGCATCAAAACTGTGGGGAACATAAACCATATGTGAATGCAACAATTAATAACTTCTGGCTCTCTCTTTTCTAGCTAGAGAAGCCCGCCAAATGTGGATGTAGGTAACAGGGAGTAGGTAGGACAGGACATGAATTTATACACAAAATGGCTGCATAGAGAGAGAAGTGGGAAATAGTATGTCACTGGAAAGGTAAGCTGAGGATTCTAAATTAGATAAATTTGGTATATGAAGACAACTGCATTTTTCATATGTTTCACAGACATGGTTTTAATGAGCAGTCATAGTCAAGAACCATTGAATAAGATGAATAAAGAATTCATAAAACTTTCAATTCTGTGTACAATAGCCATAATGGACTAATGTTCTACATACTATAAATTTTCAGTTCAGTTCAGTTCACTCACTAAGTCATGTCAGACTCTTTGTGACCCCATGAATCGCAGCATGCCAGGCTTCCCTGTCCATCACCAACTCCCAGAGCCCACTCAAACCCATGCCCATCAAGTCGGTGATGCCATCCAGCCATCTCATCCTCTGTTGTCCCCTTCCCCTCCTGCCCCCAATCCCTCCCAGCATCAGAGTCTTTTCCAATGAGTCAACTCTTTGCATGAGGTGGCCAAAGTACTGGAGTTTCAGCTTCAACATCAGTGCTTCCAATGAACACCCAGGACTGATCTCCTTTAGGATGGACTGCTTGGATCTTCTTGCAGTCCAAGGGACTCTCAAGAGTCTTCTCCAACACCACAGTTCAAAAGCATCAATTCTTTGTTGCTCAGCTTTCTTCACAGTCCAACTCTCACATCCATATGTAACTACTGGAAAAACCATAGCCTTGACTAGGTGGACCTTTGTTGGCAAAGTAATGTCTCTGCTTTTTAATATGCTATCTAGGTTGGTCATAAATTTCCTTCCAAGGAGTAAGCGTCTTTTAATTTCCTGGCTGCAATCATCATCTGCAGTGATTTTGGAGCCCCCCAAACTAAAGTCTGACACTGTTTTCCATCTATTTCCCATGAAGTGATGGGACCACATGCCATGATCTTATTTTCTGAATGTTGAGCTTTAAGCCAACTTTTTCACTTTCTCTTTCATTTTCATCAGGAGGCTTTTTAGTTCCTCCTCACTTTCTGCCATAAGGGTGGTGTCATCTGCATATCTGACCATAAATTTTAAAGCTGTATAAATTACAAAAATAACATTTTTAAAGGTAATCAGAGAGCTGCAGACATACAGACTAGATGAACTCAATGCCAGAAAGGAAAGACCATTCTCAGGGTATCATTAGCTTCTGTCTCCTCACCACCCCCACCTGCTACTGGGCTGGAAAACCGGGCTTGGTTCAGGTAGAACTTTATGTAAAAAACAAGAAGCATCAACAAAGCTTTTACCAGCAGTATAATGATGGAGTGAAGCCTTCAGATACCTGAAATGTGTGGCTAGTTTTCACTGTGAGATCCCTGCTGTGTCCTCTGGCTGCACCGGAAGCTGGGGCCCTAGCCAAGTCAAAGTAGGCGCAGTCCTGTGGTATCTAAGAATAGAACATCCTATCAAGGGCCTTGACTGACTGTATAGATTTAATTTCCCATTGAACTTCGCCACCCTCTCATCTCTTTAATCTAATTCTTAAATGTGGTTAATTTTAGGTCAACTTGGCTGGGCCATAAAGCCCAGATATTTGTTCAAAATTCTGGATGATTCTATGGGAATGTGTTTTAGGTAAGATTAACATTTAAATCAGTGGACTTTGACTAAAGCAGATTGCCCAAGTGGGCCTTATCCAATCAGCTGAAGATCAAACTAGAACAAAAAACTCATCTACTCCAAGCCAGAGGGAACTTGACAGGAGATGACCTCTGCACTTGAACTGCAACACTGGGTCTCCTCTGAGTGTCTAATCCACCTCTCTACTCAGGAGAATTTGGACATGCCAGCCTCCATAATTATATGAGTGAATTTCTTAAAATAAATCTCTGTCACATAAATATATACTCATATATATATATAAACACATCATATTATTTCTATTTCTCTGGAAAGCACTGACTATAGACATGTTAATTACAGTTATTTAAAATCTTATCTAAAAAATAAATAAATAATAAAGAGCAAAAAAAAAATAATTGCTGAAAAATGTTTTAAAATAAATAAATAAATAAAATCTTATCTACTAAATCATATGTAGGTCTATTCCTATTATCTTTTTTTCTCTTGAGTCTCTTAACTATATCTTGACATAACTTGACTATATGCCCTCACTGTTTCACCATTATATATAATGTCAGAATTTTCTGCATAACAGAGGGAATAGAAAACTTCTCTGGAGGGAAACAACATCTGAATCTTCTGTGGTTCCTTTGTGTGCTATGTCAGATATTCAATACAAAGTCACTAGAGGCAAGAAAACATGACTGACGAGAAAAGCTGACACAGAAACAGATCTACAGATGATACTTATATTGGCATCAGCAAACAAAGGTTTTAAATAACTATGAGTAGTATGGTAAAGAAAATAAAGATTAAAGGATAAAAATAGATGGAAGAATTGAGACTTTTAACAAAGTATTTTGATCTATTAGAAAAACATCACATGGAAATTTTAAGACTAAGACATTATATCCCATCATTCATACAGTTGATAAATTTAATTGTGTTTGGGCACAGAATCAGCAAATGAAGTACAGACCAATAGAAAGCATTCAAATTGAAGAAATTATGAGAAAGAGGAGTACTAGACAGTATGCTACCATTTGGACATAAGAGGAAAAAAATATATATTTTTTTATCCAGGACTGAAATATCTCTGGCTATACATGCCAGACCAAAAAGTAGTAACACAGCTTGTCTCCAGGAAGTAGGTTGCTGAAAGACAGAGAAGGGAAGCCATCTTTCGACTATTTTCATTGTGTTCCTTTTGAATTTTTACTCTGCTGTCTATTGGAGTAAAATTAATAAAGTAAAACTAATTTAAGAATCTGGTGTGCATTGTTAAAGGAGGAAAAGGGCCCTTTAGAAAATTAAGAAGGATTGGGCAATGAAAATATTAGGAGAGAAAATAAATGTGATTGTTTCATGGATGGAGGCTAATGTCACTCCCACACTGGTGTAGCACAGGTATGATATTTTGCTAAAACAAGTTGGCAAACTGTACTGGTTCATTTGTCCATCCATTAATTCAACAAATATTTACTGGGTGCCTATCATGTGCCAGACATGGTGTGAGATCCGAAGAAGACAAGGGTGAAAAAGAGAGGCAGATCTGGACTCCAGAGGGGAAACGGGCATTAAAAAGGCAATCATAAGCATGGCAGGTATTCAAAGAGACAGAGATAAAAACACTGCGGGCACATACTGAAGCTCTCCCACCCTAAACCAGGCCCATGCGATATTCTTCAGATTAATCTTGAAACATCTTTTTCTCTTAGAAAAAAGAAAAAGTAATGAGAATGTTATATTTGTACAAAACAAAGTTATTAAGCAGTTTAGAGGGCAGAGACTTTGCCGCTTATGTATTTATGGCATTCCCAGAACAAATGGGCAGTGGCAGGCACAAAACCAGTATTTGTACAATAAATTAATTGATAAGAACATTTTAAAACATGTGTTTGAAAAACACTCTAAATCTTTTATTACAAATGTACATTTTAGCTGTTTATGGGTTAAGTAGCTTTTGGGTATGTGGAATGTAATTTGATGTTAGTCACAAGGCTGCTCCTGGTTAAAAAAAAAAAACAGGAATTAAATAAAATATAATCCAGTGTATGATAAACTACCCATTCAAACTATGTGACAGAAGAACATTTAAATGACTCAGATATACATGTTCTATAAAGTGAAAAAGCAGGTTATAAGTTGAACACGGGATTCTCAGTTTCTGTTCAAAGACACAATATATATGCTTCTGTTTCTACATGAGATACTGGTGATTAGTTCAAGTCCTGGAATGAGTGAGTTTTACTTTTCTTCCTTAATTATCTATACCTTCCTCAAGAAATATAAGGAACATCATCAATGAGTTACCTTAAGCATATTTCAATTTCCAAGTAACTGACCAAATGATTTATATAACAGCTTGTCTGTAACTGGGGGCTGAGGTGCTGTTCATCACAGTCCTGGAGAAGAACGAGTCCAAGCATCCTTCAGCGCCCAGTGTTAACCTACAACCTGTGGGTCTGGGGTTTACTCTGAATGGTTACATTCCTCCTCTCTTTCCAGGGATATTCCCTGTCAGCCAGCCACTTCTGGAAATGTTAGAAGGTCTTACACATAGCCTGCATACGGTACAATCTGAATAAATAAATCAGCCAAGCAAAGGAATAAATAAATAAAAGGAAGTGTGGAGTATGGATCACCTTCCCGCTGCCTTGGGCTCTCAGGCAGGACCACCAGCCTTTAGATGGTAAGGACCTGCAAGACAGGCCAGCTCTGGTCATCCCTTTACTGTAGGTTCTTTCTTGTCATCATTCTGTGAACCACAAAAATGAGAAAAGAAGCAAAACGTTTCCTATTCTACTTATGGATATTTGAGGTTGAATCTAATTAGGTCATCCAATGTCTTGCAAGTACCTAGACAAACACTGAAGGTTCTACTTCAAAGAAGCAAAAGACTTAAAAAGTTATAGGGAGATAGATAGACAGACAGATAGATAATAGATGGATAGATAATTAATAGACAGATGATAGAGAGGTATATAGATGGATAACAGATGTAAGATAAATGATGGATGACAGATGATGGGTGGATAGATAGATGATACATAGATGATGGATGGATAGAAAAATAGACAACAGATGGATGGATAGATAGATGATAGATGTTAGACAATAAATGTTAGATAAATACTAGAAAGACAATTGATACTAGATAGATAGATGATAGGTGGATGATAGATACACACAGACATACATGCATAGGGTCTGGATTGAGAGCAAGCTATCCAAAGCTGCACTCTCCTTTGCCTACACTAATTCACTGGGATGAGCTCCACTGGAAACCAGGGAGTTAAGGGGATATGGTGGGAGCTGGGATGGGGAGGGTATGAGGGCAGGGTTCCAGAAACCCTGCTGAAATCTCCACCCACTATCTTTCACTACTTCCAGACAGTTAAAGTTGTATCTCAGTCCATCTGGTGATGTGCGTAAGGCTAGCAAGAGGCCAATTAGAGCTTTCCCCAAATTATCAGGAGCTCTTTTTGACCTGCCCCTGTCTTACCAGGACTTTGAGCAGCTGAAGTTGGTACATCCTTTCCCCTCTTCTCTTCCCCAGACCCATCCTTCTGAGGGGGTCCTAGTACAGACACCTAGCATACATGTTCAGACCAGATTTTTTAGGCTTCTAGACCAAACAGCATTAAAACTTGAACAAGAAGCTTACACTTGTCAAATTAACCCCATTCCAGGTCATTTGCTCTTATTATCGGCCATCAGCCCCTGAATGGTAGGAAAGCCCAGCTGGATGAGCTGCAATTGGTCAAGGCTGCAGGTTTGGACTAGGCTCTTTGGTTCAAGCCCACATGCAAGCGTTATCAGGTTCACAGACTAGCACTTCAGATACATTTTCCAGTCCAAGCCTTACATTCCAGTGACTTCCATGGGTATCTGGACTCAGCATACACAGGTGGTTACTGGTCCCTAGAGTCACTTCTCTCATCCCTCAGCACCAAGCAAGTCAGAGGGGAGGCCCCTGGGGACCAGCCATCCCTCTGTCTGGATGCTGATCCTGCTGCGCCTTCCCCAGCCGCCCCTGGATGGAGGGGCAGGAGAGCAGAGCGCTCTTTTCTGAAAGAGGATCCGCTGGTGCCAGACAGAGCAAGGCCTTTGAACAGCAACAGACAAGAGACGAGGCACAGCCGATTTAATGTGCTCTGATTCCCTCCTGTAAAGACGGGGAAATTATCTGCTTGCCTCGAATATCTTCATTAAAAATGCATTTAAGCTGTGAAGCTCTACGAGGAGAGACCTGTAATACATGAAAGATTAGCCCCAGATTGCTGATTGGGCTATTTTACATCATTATGGTAATTAAGCTCGCGAGGCTGTGGTGCTGACTTCAACACTTTCCTTCACTTGCCTTTGTCTCCAATTCAAGGTATTTCCCTCTCTTTCCATCTTACAGTTTTCCAGCCTTCCTCCTCTCCTTCTCCTTCCCCCTCCCTAAGCATCGCCTCAGAGCTAGGCTGGTCCAACCTTACAAGTATGCCTCTGACTTCAACCTGATTCAACCTCCCATGGCTTCTCTGCCAACTTCATCTTGACTCTGCACAGAGAAAAGGGAGACATTAATGGTAATTACAAGGTGTGAGTGGGTATAGCAGCTCTGTATCTGATTGTCAGTGAAACCAAATAAAAATGGAACATAATCAGCCAATTATTAGAACACAGAGTAAACACACAGAGATGTCTCTCTTTTTCACCTTTTCTTGCTTACTTTCCATCCTCAGGTGGGCAAGCCTGGCTCAGGGCAGGAATACAGACCCTGGGACAGGAGTCTGTGTAGACCCCAGGGACTCTGACCTGCTCAGGCAGCACAGATAGTGGGAAGGGTGTGGAAGGTTGAGAGCATCAGTTCACACGTACACAGCCCCAGGGACCCCTCTGCCCTCCAGGAACTCAGGATCACCCCTACCCTTGCTCCTGTCACCTGCTGGAGTCATGGGTACCCCTGAGTTTCCCCACTGGATGAAGAGGCTCCATATTTCTTCCTGCTTTGTGTAAATGCCTTGAACAGCTTCTTGCAATGAATGGAACTCTGATCTTGGGAACACCAAAAAGATTTGGAGAAATCAGGTCTCTCCAAGGTGGCAGATGGATTACAAGGAGAAAGAAGAAAAAGACTTGTCTGTGATGGAGAGTGGGCGTGTGTCCATGCCTGCTGCCCAGTGCAAAGGCGGTTCCCAGGGCCTGGCCAGTCACCTCCCACCAACTGGTGATTCCCAGTCCCAGGGGCAGAGTGAAACGGACAGAAAGGAGATGAAGCCCTTCTTCCCTGATGCCACTCTGTGGTCAGCAGCCAAGATTTTTAGTAACAGAGAAGCACTGCACGTGTGTGATCCCCTCAAGCGCGAAACTCACCCATCACCAGCTGAACTGTGCTCCGGGAGGCGGCAGAGAGGTGCAGGGCACAGCTCTGTCACCAAGGAGACAGCTTCTGCACCCCTCCCTTCTCTGGCCCCTATCCACGTTCCCAGCCCGGAGACCTTCTGTAGCTCAGTTCAGTTCTCCAAGTCCCAGTTGCCTCATTTGTCAATGAAGACTGTAAGAGTATCCATCTCATGAATTTGAAAGGATTAAATGAAATAATGCATGCTGACTGCGCCTCGTGAATATTCATTATCACTGTACCACAATGTATGTAAGTTGTCGGCTTTTAATCTCTGCATGTATTTCTTCATAGATGATAGGCCTTGCCGATGATCTTGAGAGAACATCCTGTCTGATTTTTAGGACTTGAGGGGCGCCCAGCTCTGCCTGGTCATCCTTCTCCATTTCTCTAGCCTGTTCATTCATTTGCTCACCCGGTCTCCACACCGTTTTTCTTCCTTGGTTCCTCAAAATTTACACCTCCCACACACCCTGCCACCTCTCCCCACCCAGCAGACCCTCAACTTCAGAACCTGCTGAGAGCACAAGGAGGGCTAGCTTGGGGATCAACCTTTTCTTCCCTTCAGTGTGTTTATGAAACACTGAATAACATCCATCCCCCAGCTCTCTCCCTTCCATTTCTTCTTCTTCTTTTAATTATGAAAGTATAACACATTTACAGGAGATTTGGTCCCCTCCACTTCTTAAAAGCAACATCCTGTCTCAGCCACTCAGTGGCCGACCCCTCCTTCCTAGATGCCTACAAGCTAGACGTCCTCAGTTCCAACCCCCTTGCCTGTTGCTCAAGGTCATCGTGACGTGGTCACCATCCCTCTTCTGCATCATCCATAAGCTTCTCTCCGAGATCATCCCTGTCAGCATCCAAACACTACCTAGGATGTCTCGCCTTACAAAAAGTCATCAGAACAAAGGCTCTCCCTTCACCCTCCAGCTCTCTCCCTTACCACCTCATTTCTTTGCTCTGTCACTGCAAAACTTCACAACGTTATACACTTCTCAAAAGGTATAAAGTGAAAGTACCAGTTACTCAGTTGTGTCTGACTCTTTACAACCCCATGGACTATTGTCAGCCAGGCTCATCTGTCCATGGGATTCTCCAGGCAAGAATAGTAGAGTGTGTAGCCATTCTATTCTCCAGGAGATCTTCCCGACCCAGAGATCGAACCTCGGTCTCATGCATTGCAGGCAGATTCTTTATTGTCTGAGCCACGAGGAAAGTCCCAATATACACTCCTGGTCTTCACTTACTCAATCCATTTTATCCTAACCTCACTCCATCAGGGTTTCATCTTGACTCCTCTCATATTGCCCCTCGAGGTCTCATAACCTCCATTTTGTTGACTCTGGTCCATGATGGGTGAGTAGCATCCCTCACACACGTTCACTGTCTTTCTGAAAAGTTCCCTCTGTTTCCTGTGACATTTGGTTCTGCCTGACTCACTGGTCCTTCTGCTTGACACTAATTGCTGTAGCATCTTAGGATTAAGTCTTGAAGTTCCTCTCTACCTGCATCCTCCCTTTCTTGATCTCATCAATAGACATCCTGAACGCAGGAGACTCAATCTTAATCCTTAGCCAGGAGGCTGACCACTCCCTGGACCTCCCCATTGGATGTCTAATAGGAAGCGCCAGTTGCATCTCAAGACTTGCTCTCTGCACCATCACCCCCGCTCCTCATGGCCCCTCCCAGCATAGCTAGTCCTCTGCCCCTGGCTTTCACTGTCTCACTGAACACAACAACCATTCTTGTAGCTCTTCTGGATAAAACCCAGTCATCACCCTCGACTGCTCTATTTTTCTCACATCTAATCATCAGCTCTCTGTCCATTCTGGCTCCAACACATATCTAGAATCTGACCACTTTCCACCAACCTCTCTGCCACCCTTCCCAAGCCAAGTCACTCTTGAGTCTGCCTGGACAAAGTTCCCTCTGTTTCCTGTGACATTTGGTTCTGCCTGACTCACTGGTCCTTCTGCTTGACACTAATTGCTGTAGCATCTTAGGATTAAGTCTTGAAGTTCCTCTCTACCTGCATCCTCCCTTTCTTGATCTCATCAATAGACATCCTGAACGCAGGAGACTCAATCTTAATCCTTAGCCAGGAGGCTGACCACTCCCTGGACCTCCCCATTGGATGTCTAATAGGAAGCGCCAGTTGCATCTCAAGACTTGCTCTCTGCACCATCACCCCCGCTCCTCATGGCCCCTCCCAGCATAGCTAGTCCTCTGCCCCTGGCTTTCACTGTCTCACTGAACACAACAACCATTCTTGTAGCTCTTCTGGATAAAACCCAGTCATCACCCTCGACTGCTCTATTTTTCTCACATCTAATCATCAGCTCTCTGTCCATTCTGGCTCCAACACATATCTAGAATCTGACCACTTTCCACCAACCTCTCTGCCACCCTTCCCAAGCCAAGTCACTCTTGAGTCTGCCTTGGACACTGGAATGGGACCATCATCCTCACCACTCCACTCCTCCACTCCCCCCCCCCATATACATCCCCTACCCAGTGTTCCCTTTCTGATCTGAAAATCAGAGAGCACCTGCCCTCAGAATATCTTCCAATGGCTTTATACTTCAACTGGGGGAAAAGTGGCCCAGGTGGCCCCACCCACCTAAAGCACTGTCTCATGCCTGTATCAGGAAGTCTCCTGGAGATTTCTGCATAGGAGGATGTTCTGTCTTCCAGGTCTCAAATCAGAGAGGGCTACTCAGATGCATCATCTAAAGACATTGTCCACCTATCCCCTCAGACTCTGTCACATTGCTATTGTTTATATTCTTTGTTGTCTTATCATTGACTTCACCTCTTAAATTAGTTCTACACTTGGTTATTATCTGTGCCCCCATTAGACCCTGAGCCCCGTAACAGTAGTCACCAGCCTGTTCTATTTATCTGCATAGCCCTAACAATTTTAAAAGTACCTGGTGTACAGTCTAATTTAAAACATATTGATTTATTTAATGAATGAATCCATTGCTAACATTATGACTATAGGTGAGCCTCCAGTTATATATAAGGATGCCTACAGCCCAGTCTCCACGATGCCCATTGTACGTGCCTTCAAGACCATCTCCTTCATCCTTCCCTCATCTGTGCTCCTACTCATGACCAGCACAGACCTGGATTTAAATCCTACCTCCCGCACCTGATGGGTCTTACTGGACATGTTTCAACCTGTCCAGGCTTCCATTTCCTCAACAGCAAAATGAAAGAATAGCTCCTACTTTGAAAAACTACCATGAAGGTTAATGAGATAAAGTTCCTGGAGTGACCAGGTCTGGCACATTTCTACTCTCAGTAAATGGCCATTCCTTTCTTCTGTCCTCCTGAGTTCAGCTTGCCCTTGGGGAAGGGGGTTGGAAAAAAGCAAGTCTAATTAAGCAAATTTACACCAACGTGTAAATGACTCTTAGCCCTTCAGCCATCCCAGAGGATGGCTTATTAACCTAAATGCATTACTAATTGGTAGAATCTCTGTTAGTTTAACAGAAGGAAGCAAATTTCAGGCAGAGAAGGGCCTATGCCTTTGGGCTAAGATGCTGGGCCAAGGGGTCTCCTCCCAGAGACTGTTCTTGCTTTTCATGTGACTTGGGTTATTTCCACCCCTACCTTTGTCCATAATGAACCACCAGCTCTGGGAGCATTCAGGTTGTTTGCTGGTTTTATTCTTAGGGCATTTTTCTAATCTCTCAGAAGGAAGGTTTCCACAAACGCCCAGAAATGTGACTGCCTTTCATCTGGAGCAGCTCCATGGGGTGTAAACCCATCTCCCTCTGGGCACAGTAGGTGTAGATGTAGGTGATAGATGGGCAATTAGACACCCAGGTGCGCTTTCCGTGTGCCTGCACACGCTTAAATATGCATGAGTGTCTGTCACACGGACCATCTGAGATTGTACAAGACAAGCTCTTTGGGGCCTGGAAACTATGAAAAATGCATTTGAAAGGGCAAGTTTTTTTTATGACAGTTGTCATTAATGACTTTATTTTCAAACACATTTCACAGAACATTTCATGCCAGCAAGGGTTTCTGATCTTCTGAACTTCTAGTCTGCCAGGCTGAGTGGTGTGGTGACTGCTCCCTTTGAACACAGGTAGCAAAGGACCCCCAGAGAATGGCAACCATGAAGAGAAAATACATGACTGGGGGAAACACAGAGGCAGCTATGCTGGCTCCTACAGAAACCAACAGCTGCATGACCTTTGTCTTGGGATTATTGAAAAGAGCAGCAAAGGCTAGTTTATAAAGCACGGCCAGAGTACTTCCCCATATGGGGAAGTGTCCAATATGGGGAAGTGTCCAATTGTCTAGTAAGAAGATATCTCTCTTGATTGACCTCTTACTGCATTATTCCCCACAATTTTATCTTACTCAGGCCTGATTTTTCTGAGTCTTGGTTTCAGATAAGGAGGTCAACAGCCATAGCAAAAGTGGTATTTGAGGCTGCTGTTTAGTAGCTAAGCCATGCCTAACTCTTTGCAACCCCAAGGACTATAGCCCACCAGGCTCCTCTGTCCATGGGATTTCCCAGGCAAGAATAATGGAGTGGGCTGCCATGTCTTTCTCCAGAGGATCTTCCCAGCCCAGGGATCGAACCCGCATCCCCTTCACTGCAGGTGAATTCTTTACTGTCTGAGCCACCAGGGAAGCCTGGTATTTGTGATTGTTCTTTCTCTAATAAGAAGTAGGGGAGACAAGATTCTTGTATGAATACAAAGAAGACTTATCTGAATACTTTCAGAAACAATAAATAGCCTTTGCCAGGAATCACTATGATTGAAGCTAGAGTTCCTAGGAAGCTATTGAGGCCAAAAAAGGATAAAGGCAGAGTAAACCAGTGAGTCTTCAAATATTGATCTATTCAGTATCAAATTCCTCTTAACACTCTGCAACTTAATTTAAAACAAACTTTTTCTTGTTTCACTTTTATATCCTTTTTAAGGATGGAACATTACATTTTAAAGTTCCAAGAGCCATCAAGACAATAAGACAAGCCACACATAAAATATTTGCAAAAGATATCCGATAAAGCATCACTTTCCAAAAGACAGAAATGACTTGTAAAACTCAACAATGAGAAATGAACAAGCCAATTAAAAATGGGCAAAAGATCAGGCTGCTCATCAAATACGACATACAGATGGCAAATAAGAATATGAAAAGATGCTCAGCATCATTTCTCATTAGGGGACTGCAAATTAAGACAAGGAGATAACACTGCACACCTATTATAATCGCTAAACTCCAGAATGCTGACAACACTGAACACTGACAAGGACGTGTTCATTCATTGCTGGTGGGGATGCGAAACGGTACAGCCACTCTGGAAGAAAGTTTGGCAGTCTTGCACAAAACTAAACTTACTCTTCCCATATGATCTAGTAATTGTACTTTTTGGTACTTGCCCAAATGAGTTGAAAAGTTATGTCCACACAAAAACCTGCACACATTGTTTATATCAGCTTTATTCATAACTGCCAAAACTTGGAGGCAATCAAATGTTCTTCAATAGCGACTAGATAAATAAAATGATATCTCCATAAAACAGCATATTATTCAGTGCTAAAAAGAAATGAGCTGTCACGCCTCATCTGAAAAGGCTACATGCTGTACAATTTCCACTATAACACATTCTGCAAAAGGCAAAATTATGGAGATGGTAAAAAGATCAGTGGTTGCCAGGGACTAGGGTAGAGGAGGTTGAACGAGTGGATTGTGTGGAATTTTTAGGGCAGGGAACCTAGGCTGTGTAACATATTGGGTTGGCTAAAAAATTCCTTTGGGTTTTTCCATACAATGCATGGAAAAACCCAAACTTTTTTGGCCAACCCAATATATTTCTCCATACATGTCCTTATTCATTTGTTACAATCCACGGAACGTACATTACAAAGCATGAACCCT
Source organism: Madoqua kirkii (assembly GCA_006408675.1). Lineage (NCBI taxonomy): Eukaryota > Metazoa > Chordata > Mammalia > Artiodactyla > Bovidae > Madoqua > Madoqua kirkii. The sequence continues at coordinate 15,928 of SJYC01065943.1, read as the reverse complement.
AAGGTAACCATGAACGTCTTGCTAATGATGTGTTGACACAGGTAAACCTAAAACTGCTCTAAAATATAATCTCTGTTCATTCAAAAAATTTCTATGATCAAGAAAATGAAATTATTGTATTATTTACTGAAAAGAACAAGTGAAATTCCACTATTGTTTATCAGTTCTTCCTCATGTCACGTGGAAGTTTTAGACAAAATTATCTAGGCTGGAAAAATTGTTCTGTCCCCAAAGAAAGCTAGTGTTCACTTTGATGCTGTCTAGACTATCTGGTTATTTACTGCTGACCAACTGTTGAGTGGATTCCCTAACAAATGATTAAGTAGGCCCAGAGAGCTGAGCAGGGAACCAGATTTCAGTGGCCAGCCAAGTGCTGGACACCAGGCCAGATGCAGCGCAGGTATGGCGACCTTGTCTCCATGAGGGGAAGGGGAGGAAGGGACAAACTGGGAGACTGGGACCAACATACCTACTCTACCGCATGTAAACCAGATAGCTAGTGAGAAGCTGCTGTACAGCACAGGGAGCTCAGTTCCCTGCTCTGTGATGACTAGAGGGGTGGGGTGGAGGCGGAGGGTGGGGAGGAGGCCCACGAAGGAGGGGAGATATATATACCCATATATTTATTTATTATTTATAGCTGGTTCATGTTGTCGTTCAGCAGAAACTAGTACAACACTGTGAAGCAATTATACTCCAATAACAATAATAATAGTAATAATAATAAAACTACTTTGTAAAGACCATCCATCTTTAAAACCAGGGAAATAGAGGAGCAGGGAGTTTAAATAACTCTCCTAACAGCGTAGCAAGAATTGGAATGATTGAAGTTAAAAATCCAGATTAATGCAACTTCAAAACTCAGCTACTTCATCACAAGGTTTTAGTTTGGATGGTGATTTGTTCCAGTTTTCCAAGAATCAGGTCAAGCTATGCCTGCTCCTGTTACCCTGAGTATAACTTGGTGTTTCTGGAGGGGTCACATTAACCCCAAAGGGGGATTATATTAAAGTGCATAGATGAAAAATTTGTCTGAAAGTAGTAGCAGCTGACACTATTACATATTGAACAGCCCTAGCAGAGAGCACTGCTGCTGCTGCTGCTGCTAAATCACTTCAGTCGTGTCCGACTCTGTGCGACCCCACAGACGGCAGCCCACCAGGCTCCCCCGTCCTTGGGATTCTCCAGGCAAGAACACTGGAGTGAGTTGCCATTTCCTTCTCCAATGCATGAAAGTGAAAAGTGAAAGTGAAGGTGCTCAGTCATGTCTGACTCTTAGCGATCCCCCCATGGAGTGCAGCCCACCAGGCTCCTCCATCCATGGGATTTTCCAGGCAAGCGTACTGGAGTGGGGTGCCATTGCCTTCTCCAGAGGACTATATTCAACATCCTGAGATAAATCATAATGAAAGTGAAAGTGAAGTATCTTAGTCGTGTCTGACTCTTTGCTATCCCATGGATTGAGGTCTACCATGCTCCTCCCTCCATGGGATTCTCCAGGCAAGAATACTGGAATGGGTTGTCATTTCCTTCTCCAGGGGATCTTCCCAACCAAGAGCTCGAACCTGGGTCTCCCACGTTGCAGGCAGACGCTTTAACCTCTGAGTCAGAATAATGGAAAGGAATATACACAAGAATGTGTAGGACTTCCCTGGTGGCATAGTGGATAAGAATCCACCCGCCTATGCAGGGGACACGGGTTCAAGCCCTGGTCCCGGAAGATTTACCATGCAGAGCAGCTAAGTCTGTGCTCCACAACTACTGAGCCCATGCTCTAGAGTCCACAAGCCACATCTATGGAGCCCCCGTGCTGCAATTACTTCAGTCTGTGTGCCGAGAGCCTGTGCTCCGTAATAAACAAAGCCACTGCAATGAGAAGCCCAGGCACCACACATATATATATACTGAATCACTTTGGGGTACAGCAGAAATTAACAAAACATTGTAAAGCCACTATGTTAGTGTTCATCGCTCAGCTGTGTCCAACTCTTTGTGACCCCATGGACTGTAGCCTGCAAAGCTCCTCTGTCCATGAGATTCTCCAGGCAAGAATACTGGAGTGGGTTGCCATTCCCTTCTTCAGGGGATCTTCCCGACCAGGAACCAAACCCAGGTCTCCTGCATTGCAGGAAGATTCTTTACCATCTGAGTCACCGGGTAAAGCAATTATACTTGAATGAAAAATAAATAAATAAATAGCAGCAGCTGGTCTATCCTGGGTGCTCATCCTGTGCTACATGCCTCACGTAGATTAGTGCATCTAACCCTCATACCCTCTGAGATAGACGGGATTGTTATCTCTATTGGGCAGGTAAGGAAACTGAAGCTAAAAGAGGATCGTTGAGCCAAGTTCAAGTATCTATTTAGTAAGGGTTAGAGAGTCCAATGCAAAAGTCCAATGATAGGGTAGACATGTAGTAAATGGTGGCTTTTATTTGAGTAACTATTACTGAAAGCATCAGTAAAGAATGAGAGAAAAGCAGAATAAGCCCAGAAAAAAAAGCAGAAGATTGGAAACTTACATTCAGAAGAGCTGCTCTGGGGACTTTCCCTGGTGATTCAGTTGCTAAGACTACACTCCCAATGCAGGGGCCCAGGTTCAATCCCTGGTCAGGGAACTGGATCCCACATGCTGCAACTAAGGGCTTGCATGCCACAGCTGAAGATGCCACAAGCCCCAGGGAAGACTGAGAATCCTGTGTGCTGCAACTAAGACCTGGCAGAGCCAAATAAATAAATAAGCAAATATTAAAAAAATTAACAAACCAGAAACAAGAACTACCCTGTGAAGATGGTATTTGAGAAGCCACTGCTCTGCCTGGATGACTAGTTTCTAAGAAGCAACTAAAAGACCAGAGATATGACTGCCTTGGGCTCTGCTATCTAGTGATGGTCAACACTCAGAGCCTTACAGCTCACTCCTCATGTGGTCCTTCACATCTGCCTGGTACAGACCTCCCTGTCTGGTATCAGAGCTCATAAACTGCTTTGTTCTCATGTAATTCTCACAAATGTTTTGAATTCCTGCCTTCTGGGTCCCCACCTGTCTTCACCCATTAATGTTAACTACATATTGATAATACACATTTAACAGTAACTATAATATTAACTGTGTATTGATAATCCAGACTGCAGTCCAAGCAATACAGATAGAGAAAGAAAACATTCTATAAACATTTATAATACTGTATAGCACAGGTGTCCCTGGTGGCTCAGTGACAAAGAATCAGCCTGCAATGCAGGAGACTCAGGTTTGATCCTTGAGTTGGGAAGATCCCTTAGAGAAGGAAATGACAAACTACTCCAGTATTCTTGCCTGGGAAATCCCATGGGCAGAGGAGTCTGGTGGTCTACTGTTCATGGAGTCACAAAAGAGTCAGACATGACTTAGCAACGACACAACAACATCACAACAACGTAGCACAGGGAACTCTAACCGGAAAGGAAATTCAGATAAGAAGGGATATATGCAAATGTATAGATGATTGCTTTGCTGTACAGCAGAAACTAACACAATGTGAACCAACCATATGCCAATAAAAATTACTTAAAATGAACAACAAAAAAAGAAAGCATCTGCAAGAGCTCAATGACTCTGGAGATGTCAGGGTGTGTGTAACCTCTGGTCTGAAATAGCAGAATAGGATGTATCGAATCCCCTTTGTCCCAGGCTGGACTACTTTCATAAGCATATGCTGCATTTATACGGGCCCGTACACTGCCCCTCCTCTTCATTCACTAATTTAGCCTGTGTAATGCTCTCCATCAATTGCCCATAAAGCTATTGCACATCTGGCGTTCTTTCCAATTACTGCAGGGACGGCCTGAACTTCGCAAACTCCTCTGAGCTTTTAGCCTTCCCCAAGCAGTAAGTGATTTGTAATTTCATCTCAACAGATTCATAAAGCTGTTTTGGACTCTCTTGTCTACTTAACTGGAGTCACCTCTACCTTGACCTATGAGACTGGGACTGGAGACCACGTGAAGTCCCAGACAGGAGCTTTGATTTGTTTAACCAGCTCTCAGCTTGAGCTGTTCCTGCATTTTGCATGGTCTGCCCTGGAGTGCCAGTTCATCAAGACCCATTCAGAAAGCCGCACTTTATCAACATTCCCTGTAGGTAGGCTCTTCAGTCAAAGCACGTAAGGATCTAAGGTCATGATGCCCAATTACAGAGGATGCCAGTGGGTGCTGGCTCACAGGTGGAACCCAGAGTGCTTTCCAAGCAGATCCCCTGGAGAATGGAATGACTATCTACTCCAAAGAGTCAGACACAACTGAGTGACTCAGTGCGCCAGTATTCTTGCCTGGAGAATTTCATGGACTAAGGAGCCTGGTGGGCTGCAATTCACACTTTCACTGGGCTTCCCAGCTGGCACTAGTGGTAAAGAACCCACTTGCCAATGAAGGAGAGAAAAGATGCAGAAGATCCCCAGGAGAAGAGCACGATGACCCACTCCAGTATTCTCGCCTGGAGAATCCCATGGACAGAGGAGCCTGGTGGACTACAGTCCATGGGGTCGCAGAGTCCGATCGTACCAAAGCAACTCAGCAGGTGTTTGCAGAGCATGACCCTTGAGAAACAGAAGGTGGGCGTTACCTGCCTCTGATGGATTCTTTCTCTCCACCTTTTCCCCGAAATTACACAGGAGCTGCACATGGACATTATCTTCTAAGTGAAGAGTGGAAATGAGTTTTGATTTAAAACTACAAGAGGATACCCCTTTGTAAACCCAGCAATCTTGATATTCAGCAGTATTGGTGAAAAGAAATGCAGAGGAAGCATAACTAAATTCAATTGTTTTGATGCAATAGGATATATTTAGAATAAGTCTGTGTGAGGCAAGGTCTCTTTAAGTTCAGAATCAAATTTATCCCACCTGCATTTTTCTTTTTTTATCATTGAGCTGCAGTCATAGACTCAGATAATGAAGGCTTAATTTTGCTCGCTGACTCGTGTATTCCAGTATCATAAACCCGCCTTACTACATGTACATGAACGCAATTGGGCAAATCACAGCAATTACGCTTGGCATTAAAAAAAAAATCTACACAAAATACAAGAGGAAATTTCGAAAGCACAAGGTTAATACACCTCACTATCACCCAATGAACAGAGGTCCAAACTCCAAACAACAAATTGGCATTTCGATGCTCACTTAGCAGACAATGGAAGGCGGTGATTCAACACTCTTGGAAGAAACCAGATAGAAATGATTTTCAGTCAAAGGGGAATAATCTACATTCATAAGCCCACAGGTGATGAGGCGCTTGCTCCATCATGGGCGGATGGGAACTGCTATTTTCAGCTGCATTAATGCAGCTGTGTCAGTCTGTAGGTGAATCAGTCCTGCTTCATCAGATACATCAACAGCCAGCATCGGAACTGCCATTTTCCGTCGACTTAGACATATTTTCTTAATTGCCATCTTTAAATAGATGCTGTTCCTCCTACCTCTCCCAAACCATCCATCATCACTGGTAATAGGGCCAAAATGACCAGTCTAGTCATTTTCTCTTGACCTTCTCTCCTGACTCCCCCTCCCCACAACATCTCCCCACAACCATTCCCTCTCTGCACCCCGCCCTTCACATTTTCAACACTTCAAAGTCAGGCTATCAAATCCATGTAGGTACCAGGAGCCCTTTACAAACCTTGTGGCCGTGAAGACCTTCACTGCCATTTTTCTTTTTCATCCTGTCCTACAGAGTATGGTCACCAGACAGCAACTGTTTTGTCTCCAAGAGCACCCGCTGTCTGCCCTCTTCACGTTCCTTCCTCACTTCTGCCATCCCTTGTCTCCATTCAAGAAACAGCCTCGCCGCCATCCTCCCTACTACACTTACCTCTCCTGCCCGATGCTGACAGCAGGACCACAGTGTTTCAAAGAGTGACCACGCGTCTGGTGGTCCTGTGGAGCCAGAACCTCCTTCGGCAAAGCTCCAAGTAGCTAAAGAATCCCTAGTCACACGCCCCAACTCTACCACCCTCAGCCTCATCAAAAGGCAATTAAGCATTTAATTGCATGTTCCTTGCCAACCTCTTCTTTCCCTGTGATGAAAAAAAAAAAAAAAAAGATCATGCTATGTTAAGTTCCAGAAAGGACAATTCAAAATAAAGGAAGGGAAAATCAAATGACAGTCCTTAAAGCTGGAAGCCCTAACTTCAAACCATAACTGGAAGAGACTCAGCCTATGTTAAAAAGTAATGTCTGGCTGAATTCTTTATCCCTGTCAAAGGATAGATACCCTCCATTTATAGACAATTATCCTGTCCCTAGAGACCATGAGCAGGCTTCAGAAAATATTTGTTAACCTCCTGAAATTGTATGCAACTTACATCTGCATACATACACACACACACACTTCTATAAATTGCCATTAATTAGATTATCAAACGAATCAACACTTTAAAAATTTCAAACAAATCGCTGAGAATCAGTGATTCATATCTATTCCTTCATGACTGGTTTTAACAACTTGTAATAAATGCGTACGTGTTAGTTGCTCAGTTGTGTCTGACTCCTTGCAACCCCATGGACTGTAGCCCACCAGGCTCCTCTGTTCATGAAATCCTCCAGGCAAGAATATTGGAGTGGGTTGCCATTTCCTAGATCAAGGGGTCTTCCTGCCCCAGGGATCAAACCCCAGGTCTCCTACACTGTATGTAGATTCTTTACCATCTGAGCTACAGGGAAGTCCCGTAATGAATAGGACTTTCAAATATTTAAAGGCAATCTTATAAAAGTATTTAGGATGACCTATAGTTTGGAAAAAGAAAGGATTTAATCCAAATATAAATGAAGACTATAAGGCAAAGCTGTCTATTTACCCTGGCACAATCAACAGTTTGGAACAAGAGAGCGCTGGTAATTCTTGACCTGTTGCTTCCAGATCATTTTGGACTAAAATTATGAGATTTAAATAAATTGTTATTTTATGTTTCTAGGTCATTAATTCCTAGATCCCTCTTCTGAGAAGTTACTGATATTAGGTCACATCTCATTCAATGAACAATAGGCCTCCTCTATAAACAGGCAAAAGATGAGTAGAATACTGAAAGTCACAGAGAGTTAGATCCAAATGCCTTTGGATCTGCAGAATTCAACTTTAACCTTTTCCTTCCTGAGGAAACACATGTGAGGGAAAAATTCACGGTCAATCAAGCTCTAAGTGAACTCGAAGTCCCACCGAAAGCTGTCCAGAAACTCTGTACTATTTCCCAAGGCTATTATAACAAAGTACCATAGCCCAGGGGCTCCAAGCAATAGAAGCTGACCTTCTCAAAGTTCTGGAGACTAGAAGTCTGAAAGCGAGGTTTCAGCAGGACCTTGCTCCCTCTGAAACATCCTGGGGAGGATCTTTATTTGCCTCTTCGTTTCTGGAAGCTCTAACCATCCTCTGGCTTGTGGCAGCAAACTTCCCAGTTCCTCCTCTGTCCTGTTGAGTCTGCTGTGTCTGTGTCTCCATACACTGCCCACTCTCTGTGTGTCTGTGCTCAGAATTCTGTCCTCTTATATGAGAATCAGTCATTTGGAACTAGGACACACCCTCGAGAAGGCTGAGAGCAGAAAAATTGATGCTTTAAAACAGTGGTATTGAAGAAGACTCTTGAGAGTCCCTTGGACAGCAAGGAGATCAAATCAGTCAATCCTAAAGGAAATCAATCCTGAATATTTTGGAAGGACTGATGCTGAAGCTGAAGCTCCAGTACTTTGGCCACCTGAGGCAAAGAGCTGACTCACTGGAGACCCTGATGCTGGGAAAGATTGAAGGCAGGAGGGGAAAGGGACAACAGAGGATGAGATGGTTGGATGGCATCACCAACTCAATGGACATGAGTTTGAGCAACTCCAGGAGATAGTGAAAGACAGGGAAACCTGGCGTGCTGCAGTCCATGGGCGTCACTAAGAGGTGGACACAATTGGACGACTGAATACCACCACCCTAATGACCTCATCTTAACTTGATGACAGCTCTAAAGGCCTTATTTCCAAATCACATCACATTCACAGGGAAAGGTGGTGAAGACTTCAACATATTTTTCAAGGAGGGCAGGATGCAGTTCAACCCATAACATCTTATCAGCTTGAAATTTTACGGGTACAGTGATATTAACAGTAAAAACAGAAATCAGAAGTGGAAAGATGCTACAGGGACGTTGGTAATTATAAGAAGAGGTCAACTAGCCATTTCAGGCAGTCTCCTGGCTGGCAGCTCCTGCACTGAGGACAACCAGACAGCAACCACCCTTCCAGAGCCAGAGCATCTAGGCTTCAGGATCATCACATCAGTTGTATCAGCTCCACCAGAGATGATCAGGCTGCGAAGGACCACTTCATGCACTCCTGACTGACAGAAGATGAATTTATAAAATGGCATGACAGTATCTGGGCTTCCCTGGTTGCTCAGATGGTAAAGAATTTGCCTGCAATGTGAAAGATCCAGGCTCAGTTCCTGGGTGGGGAAGATCCCCCAGAGAAGGGAATGACAATCCACTCCAGTATTCTTGCCTGGACAATTCCATGGACAGAGGAGCCTGGTGGGCTACAGTCCATGGGGTCGCAAAGAGTCAGATATGACTGAGCGACTAACATGACAATATTTATTACCACTGACAATCTCCCCAGCGGGAGAGAAGGAAAGTCACACGCACCAGGACTATCACCCCTTCCTGTGCAAACCCACTTGGAAGAACTTACATCACAGGTGGGCAGACTAGCAGTTAAGTGTAGCAGTAGCACTGAGGGAAGTAGAATAGCCCTTAACAGAATACAAGTGAGTTATAATGTATCAAGAGTTTCAAGTCCCCATTTCAGAAATCTGATAATTAACCATCTAAGTACTGGTTACACAAGAAGTACTTAATAACATCTATTGATTAAACACAAAGACAGAGATCTGTGATCTTGAACCAGAGTCTATTTCTCCCTGGACAGAAGCAGGGACTTGGCAACAAACTCTGATTCCGGACTCACTTTTTGTAGTTTCCAAATGGCACTTTCTATCTGTACTTCTTTGCATGATAGCTAGAAATTTCTGTATCTCTGACAGATTATAACCCTCTGTGAGATACCCAGGTATTATGCTCATCTGTCAGTCCCCAGACCTGAAAAGAGACTCAGACGTACATCAAGCATCTCTGCCACCTTGCCCTCAATGGCTGCATCCAACTCCAATGTGGGATACTGACATCCAAGCTGCCATGGTCCTCCCTACCCCTCCTCTATCTCTGTGCCCACTCTTTCAGAGGCAGACATCACTACAGACTAAAGCATCCTTCCTAAATAAAGTCCCGAGCAGTCTCCATCATCCCTCTTCTTTTCCTATCAAGAAGTGGGGGACTTTAACGTGCACTGACTACATCTACCTGCCCATCCTTCTGGTCCAATCTTCTGCCCTCTTTGGTTGGGAGCATAAGGCTGAAGGAATCCACTATACATAAATGCATCCTAACACACTCACATATGAGTCTGTATGCAGGCTCATGCACCTGAGTGGGTCCTAAGGGGTGTATTTCAAAATGCAAAATGAAGCAGGGAGAACACTTACTGCTTATATCTGTAAAAGGAAAGTTAGGCAGACATATCTGAAGGACTTATCGCCCGAATACGTGGGTCTAATTCACAGATATATAGGATGCTGGCCTTTCCCAAATAATGAAAAATAGACAAAGGGAAACACTGTATAGACCCTCATCAGTGTTAGGAGAATGAACACTGGGCTCAGCATCCCCTGTGCGGTCCGATGCTGGCCGAGGTCTATGCATGCAGGGGGAGCAGCCTGTGGCAGCACCACGTGCCTCGGTACCCTCAGGATGCTCGGAGAAATAACAGATCTGCTTCAAGACTCTGGAGTTCAAGATGTGGGTGATGTGTGCATATGAGACTTTAATGGCAGTAATTAAGATATTATAACTTCTAGGGGACCTCTGGTGTTCCTTCATCTATTTAAGGATAAATTTAGCCCTGTTGGGTGATGACAGTTCAAATCAAGAGTTGTATGAATATCACCCAAGCATGAGACCTCTTTTCATCCTTTGGCCACCGATACATTATCTGCTAATATTTGTTCGTATTAATACAGACATCAAAAGACAGATAGATTCACCACTGAGAGCTGGAAGCGGGGATGTGCACGTCAGGACTGAATAAGACTTGAGCTGTATTTGAGCCTTAGCAGGAAAGCCAGTGGGGAGGGAAAATCCAGAGCATCTACTGGACCCAGCAGTGCACGTGTGTGGGGCTGGGGGCGGCAGGGCTTCAATCAATCAGAGAAAGCGGAGGTGCTTTCAGGGCATTTTCAGAACTCACTTGAAGATGACTGTAAACCAGTTGTCGCAGACACAAACACAAAAGGAGCCACAGAAAATAAAGCTAATGGCTATGGAAAGAGTGTTTGTGACACAGAGAAACAGAGAAGGCCAAGTTTTAAAAAGAGAAATCAGGAAATCCTAAAAGTGGAGAAAATTTTCTGTGGCCCACTATTCTCTTCCTTTATATATTTATCCACTGTTACACATAGCCACCTAGCCATTCGTCTAATAATAACCATGAAGAAGCTAATGCCTGGGCTGCAATGAACTTTAGGTATAAAGAGGGAGATTGTAGTATCTGCCTTCAAGGAACTTACTGTTCAGCAGAGGCTCAAGAAAAACATGTGAGCACAGGAGAGCAAGAACGGTTGGGTGAAGGATATGAATGTAAGGTACAGGCAACAGTGTGTGTATCACAAAGGGACAGCAGTCAGTTTCCTTGGGGAGAGCAGAGCTCACAGAGGAGATGGTTCCTGACCCAAGGCCTGAAGACAAACACGCATCCATAGAAAGCTGGATGAAAAGTGAGCTCCAGATGCACAATGTGGACAGAGATCGGAGATCGGGGCCATGAACCGCAGAGGCAACTAACACCTGCCTCCTTCTGCTCCTCCCACCTTGGTCTCCTGTGAAGGCTCAATCTCCCCCACACTGGCATTTGAACCCAGGGCACCCCAAGTTCAGCAGGGGGCCACTGTCGCATCACCCTGTTTTATTCTGCCCTCAGGGTGCATGCTGTTCTTGGACCTGTCTCTGGTTTATTTCCTGCTTCTTTTGTTTACCTGGCTGCACGCTGTCCCCTTGCCATGGCAACCAGTGCACAGGATGAGAGAAGGGACATCTAGCACATGCATGCCTGAATATTCCAGTCTAGAGTAGTCTGGCCAAACAAGGGGGGGACGGTCTCTAGAAATACTCATCGAATGGTTTGAAAGTGAAGTCGATCAGTCGTTTCCGATTCGTTGTGACCTCGTAGACCGTAGCCCACCAGGCTCCTCTGTCCATGGGATTCTCCAGATAAGAATACTGGAGTGGGTTGCCATTTCCTTCTCCAGGGGATCTTGCCGACCCAGGGATTGAACCTAGGTCTCCCGCATAGCAGGCGGATGCTTTAACCTCTGAGCCACCAGGGAACCAACATTTACTAAAAGCCTTCAGAGTGAAGTCAGACAGAGAAAAACAAATATTGCATATTAATGCTTCTATGTGGAATCTAGCAAAATGGTGCAGATGAACCTACTTGCAGGGCAGGAAGAGAGACACAGGTATAGAGAGCAGAGCTGTGGACACGAAGGGGGGCAAAGAGAGGGCGGGACAAACCGAGAGGGTGGCGCTGATGTATATTCACCGTGTATTCATACATATATTCACATATATTCATCGTGTGTAAGGCTGCTGTGCCGCACAGGGAGCTCAAGCCGGTGCTCTGCGGTGACCTAGAGGGACGAGATGGGAGGTGGAGGCTCAGAAGGGAGGGAATACATGTGTACATATAGCTGATTCACACTGTGGTACAACAGAAACGAACACAACATTATAAAGTAATTATGCCTCAACTGTTTCTTCTTAAAGCCTACTTCAAGCCCAGCACTGGGGATATGGCCCCTGCCTCAGACCTTGCAGAGAAGTGAGGCAGCTAATAAGCAAAGAGAATGCACGATTACCTTAAATAGTAAGGCAGCCTATGGAGAAAATAAAACTAATGGGATAAAGGGGACAGGAATAGTGGGGACTGAATTACATAGGGTAATCACAGAAAACAGTCCCAGCAGAAGTGTATTCTGTGCAGGCATTTGTCCGAGTGAATGGCCAGGTGCTGCTTACAAGGAGCAGCAGGATGAGAGAAGAACTCCCTTGTCCAGAGGCAATGCTGGATACAGAGGTAACAGTTGTGATCCTGGACTAATAACTATATTATATAAGGCTCCTGAAAGGATGATTAGCATAATTTTATTTCTGATTGCATTTAACACAATCACGATCTGCTATATTAGATTTATTTTCAGGCAGCAGACTTTTTAAAATGTATTTCTGTATTATGCAACGTTACATTAATGCATTCCCACCACAAGAGATTCAGACACCATAGACATCCACAGAGAGAAGGGGGAAGGAACACTGGGGATTCGAGTCATAAGTCATGTGACCTCACTATGGAGGGCCTGTGGAAGCTGCAAGGCCGGGCGGAGCATCCGAAGAGGCAACGGAGCTACGGGATACAGGAGCAGCACCTCTTCAGCAACCTCTCAGAAGGGGAAGCAGTCCAGTCCAGTCCACGGTTGTTAACTGGACGGGAAAGCGATCCTGAGGAATTTATTCAAAGACATTACCAGCCACACACAAAAAGAGAAAATGCTGTGGAGAGATTGTTCCGAGCGCGACCCACTCTTCCGTGCACAGAAAACTGGTCTCTGGAGAGGATGAGGGCAAGAGCTCCTTAGCTTCCCAAACACCACATTTTCCTCAGGAGAAAATGCATGGAGGCATCCACGTGAATTTCCCCACGGGGAAAGCATTTTCATCAACTTCACAGCCTTGGAAGATCAGTTTGTCTTGTCAGGAAGGGAAAAAAAAAAAAGATCTTGCAGAGTTATGATGGAAATCTCAGAAAAGCCCTAGGAGCTCAGGTGGGGGCAGGCATGAGCCGCCCTCAGCGTCCAAACAACATTCTATTCCAGCAGCAGGTCACAGGGGACGATCAGAGAGGGGGGCTCCTCAACAGACCCATGGCTGGAACCCAGGCGCTCCGACACTGAGCTCCAGGCCCCAGCACTCTCCAGATCCCTCCCCAAGGCACCTCCCTCCATCCCCCCAAGGCTGCAGTGGCTGTTCTCCTGAGGCTCCTCACGCTTCCACGAGACGCAGAGCTCTGCAACAAGCCTGTGCAGGTGGCTAATTAGACGCTTCTTGCCACCAATCTCAGGTTAATTCCACGTGAAGCTGGGGCTAACTCAGGACTGTGCCTAGCCCCTCCACTGATCCACGCTGTTTCTGTTGACACACATTATTCCATCCGAAACCCTCTTCCCTCTAACTCCCTTTCTCCCTCTAACTCTGTTTCTCCTTCTCACCCTCTGAACAAAATATGGATCAGATGCTGTGAAATCGGTATTCTTAGGAGCAACAGATGCAAATATGGCTGCTTTTTCAATTATATGGCAACCGATCCAATGGTTCCAAGACAGGAGCTAATTAAAACCTAATTGAAATAAAATCATTCCCAATTCTGCTTCCCTCCCTCCGTCGATTACCTGAGTGGAAGGCTCTGTGGACAGAGCCACCTCCGTCCCCACACTTCCTTCCACAATGTAAACTTCCATTCGTGAGTCATCCGAGAGCACCCTGGCTGCCAGGAGGGGGGCCCAGGCAGGGATGGGGGAGCCCCATAGAAAATTAGAGAGGGGTGGTGTTCACAATGAAAATGGCCAGCTGAGTGGAGGATACACGATACAAGAAGGGAAATAACAGTAGCGGTCAGAGTGGTCAGCAGATGCTTAGGAGGAGGAGAGAAAGTAAAGGAGGTGGAGGTCCAGGGTCTGGTGGGAGCTGGGGCCAGGGGACAGCATCCAGCAAGCACATGTGTTATGTGGGACCCTTGGGGTCTTATTCAGATGAGTGCATGCTCAGTCATTTCAGTCATGCCTGACTTTCCAGTTCTAGACTGTAGCCCACAGGCTCCTCTGTCCATGGGATTCTCCAGACAAGAATACTGGAATGGATTGCCATTCCCTTCCCTGGAGGATCTTCCCCACCCAGGGATTGAACCTGGGTCTCCTGCATTGGAGTTGGATTCTTTACCCACTAAGCCACCTGGGAAGTCCCCTTATTCACATACAAGGAGTCGTTTAAAGATCAGGTCCTTTCACTTGAACCTTCAGATTTCTGACACACTAGAAAAATCCTGCAACCCTATCTCTTTCCCACAAGGACTAGCAACAAGGTGCGTCCTTTTGTCCAGGGGAAGGTGGGAGTCCCAAGGTTCCCTCTGGGCACCTCCACTCTTCCTCACTGCCACTGGCCCCACAGGACCCTGGTTTTGAAATGTGCTAGTGACTGAAGCGACTTAGCAGCAGCAGCAGTGAGTGAAAGCCCCGAAGAGCCCAAGGACGTAGGAATGTACGGACCTGTGTACTTGGAACATCCCCAAACCACATTTCCCTCCCCTGTAAGAAAAGCTGGAGAAAACTGTTGTCTTGGGGCTGCTCACATCAAAAGCTCGCATCAGTCTTTAAACACTCAAGAAACCAAAACATTATTCACACGTGTTTTTGTAACTGTACCTTTCTTCTAAGAAACTATGAGAATCCTTTTTAACGAGGGCAGGAGGAAATACGAAAAGGAGGTCGGGGCTGGAAAAGGCTGATTAGGAAAAGGGTCATGGAGGAACACAGCACAGCCACGGGGGGCAGGAGGAGAGGATGAGACGCAGCAGGAGCCCTCAGCCGCCCCCACAGGAGGTACGGTCCTTGTTCTCCAGCCTCTCTGACCTCGGACTCTTCACCCTTAAAGGGGGAAATAAAAGCTTGTCCCACAGGGCTGCTTGAAAATGGAGGGAGAAAATCTCCTATAAATTACCTGGCAAAGTAAGGGCCTCCTAAGCACCAGCCATTAAATTAGCCATTAACGAACGCTGCACACAATTATCTAAGACTTCACACTGCATTAAGGGAGGAGGGATTTTTTTTTTTGGCCAACCACATCACCACATCGTTGGCCCTTTTTAAATCTAAAGCAGAAATTTGAATTCACTTACCCAGCATCTTCAGACCCCTTGGCCCTCCCCAAAGGACACCACTAACAATTCCTTTCACTAAACAAAGTGAAAGTGAAGTCGTTCAGTCGTGTCTGACTCTTTGCAATCCCATGGACTGTAGCCTGTCAGGCTCCTCCATCCATGGGATTCTCTAGACAAGAATACTGAAGTGGGTTGCCATTTCCTTCCCCAGTGGATCTACCTGACACAGGGATCAGGTGAACTCGCGTCTCCAGTCTGCAGGCAGACTCTTTACCATCTGAGCCACCAAGGGCTCTCCTTTCACTAAAGGAAATGGAAAAGAGAAGTCCAGTGGGAACCCCGGGTATAAATACAAGTGAGGCTGGTGCACAGGGATGATCCAGAGAGATGATATGGGGTGGGAGGTGGGAGGGGGATTCAGGATTGGGAACTCACGTACACCTGTGGCTGATTCATGTCAATGTATGGCAAAACCAATACAGTATTGTAAAGCAAAATAAAGTAAAAATTAAAATTAAAAATAAATAAATGAATATAAGTGTGAACTCAAGGATCCAACCTGTTGGGCTGGCTGGACCCATCCCTATTCCTGCAGCCTGTGGAAAGAAGCTGCCACGTCCAGAGGAATTTCATTCAAATCAAGACAAAAAGCTTTCTTCGTAACTATCCATAGGAAATACTCAGAAATTCTCCCCCGCTGGGGAGAGGGACTTGATATTTTAGGAAAAGACGGTCCTCAAATAGACAACATACTTTCAGAGAAGGAGATGCACTCTGCATCCACAATTTATAAAAATTATATTTTTATATGTAACAGTGTCAACAAAGGAGAAGATGCAATCTTAGACCCAGCCCAATCTATCTGCATCCTACAGAAC